>JAQQPU010010103.1:9831-30993 GCA_029168905.1 Artemia sp. Kazakhstan ARC1039 | reverse complement strand
TTACATATGGTTTCACATGGGAAAAAATAATTATTGCTTCGGAGAATATGATTTTATTCTTATTTGAAGCCGGCCACTAGAAAGCGGATCACTGAGTCTTACAACTTTCTGAAAAATAGGAAAATACGTCAGAATTTGCACATCAGGGGGTGGGGGTTGAGGTAAAGCATAGCATATATTAAATATGTGAAAATGCTATGTGATAAACATAGCATATATATTAAGTTTTAAAACTTTAGATGTTATGACGGTTAGTGGCTCTGATGGATTTCTTTGTCGATGTTATGACAGATTTGTTGATGTCCTGACGTTAGTGCTCCTGACGGTTCGATGTTATGACGCCTTCCCTTATAGTACAGTAATAATACGAAAAAAAAAATGCCTGAACCAGGAACAAATTGATAAAGCAATGCTTTCTTCACCATCCAGACCAGAAAAAACCGCTGAACAACATATCGAATCTACATCTCTAACCCGTTGCGATTTTTTTTTTTTTCGCTATTTTTGTTACATTAATTTTTATTTTCTGCAAAAAATTAAGTGTCACGAAATGAGTGGTTGATACATCTATCTGTATCAGAATTGAGAGCTGAAACCGTTTCTGACGTTAGTTTTTCTTATAAACCTCAAATAAAATAAAAAAATCCATTTTTAGTAAAAAATTTGCAAAATTTCGCTATTTTTGGCAAAAAATTGTGATAACCATGGTATCTTTTTTTTGTGTGTTTTTTTTTGTCCGTTAATGCAGATCACGATATGTGCACGATTGACGGAAAGGGCACGTTCCACGGTATGGCAATTCTAGCATCTGTCACTCTCCCTCTGAAAAACAGTGGCACCAATCCCAAGAGGGAGTGTTTCTCTAGACGCCACGACGCTCAAAGGTCGAGTCCCTATTTACCCTTTTCGGATAAGTGAAGCGGTGCTTTCTCAGATTCGGTACGAGAAAATATAACAGACCAATGTGAATAATCCATTCGCATTCCTTGACCTGCTCTTGTTGTCATCTTGGTTTTTCAAGAGCCTAAGACCTAATTGGAATGGTTTTATGCAATCGGTTTTCTCACACTCGCTGGACGAAGATGCACAATCCCCTTGCGAAAAGGCAAGTATTATTTGTTTGCCCATGATCGATCTGCCTTCTAGCAATGAGTTCTGCCTATACTCAACCCTTTGCTTCATTGCTTGTCAGGGTAGTATTTACGCCAGTCGTCACATTCGATCAACCACTTTGGTGGAAGGCAATCAAGATTATCAAGTCCGACGTGTCAAATGAGCCGGACAATGTTATCATCAAACTTGGAGGCTTTCACTTGATTATGAGCTTTGTCGGATGTATCGCGCACCTGGTGCAAGATAGTGGGCTCAAAGAAATCTTGGAAATAGTGTACACACCGGCCATCACATATACGTTACCACATATACTCTCTGGGAAAGTGATTTCTAGAGCTATTAGAGCTCACATTCTCGTGAGCTCGGCTCTCTATGGATACTTTCGGCTTTGAGAAACTCTTCAACAACACCCTTGAGGGAAAAATTTCTCCCAGAGATCTCGACAAAGCACCAGAGCTGGGACTACTGGAAAGTACTACCAAACAGAAGATTGAAGACAAACGAGATCACCGAACAGCAAAGCTCTGGCTGCAGTACCTTGACATGGTTGAAAAGCTTCTCAAGTTTATACGTTCCGAGAGACTGAGATTATTGGACCTGCATTTACAGGTTGCAGCAGAAATGCTTCCCTACCTAGACGCATCTGGGCACAACATTTACGTGAAATCTGTCTGGTTGTACATCCAAGAGATGACTAAACTTCCCAGTCGTCACCAAAAAATGTTTCACATGTTCAGTAAGGAAGGACACGCGATTGGAAGGTCAGATCGGCGCCGGGCTGGCCTCTCAGCAGACTTAGCTATTGAACAAGAGTACATGCGAAGCCTAAAGACATCGGGAGGACTCACTGGTGGTGGTGGCATGACTGAAAAACAGAGAGTGATGTCGGTCCTATCGAGGCTGGCGTCTCTGGAGGTTAACCTGTTGATGCAGAACCTGACGAATATCGGCTACTCTATAAGCGAGCAACATCGTGACTTGAGTCTGAACAGACAAAACCGTGACTGTGAAGATACCGCGAAGTTGGTAGATTCTTTGAAGTGTCATCCCCATTCAAAGGTAATGTACAACTGAGAAACGTTGCAAATGGAGTAACTTCATCTACAGGCGTGAATGTTGACGAAGCCGAATCAGCTGGGAAGAAAATCTTAGACAAGATGTCAAAAAAGACCTTGAAGGAACATGTCTTTAAAAAGAAAGATCAAGTGACTCTGATGACCACGAAAAAGTCGGGCTCTTCTGAGGTGGCGCACATCGACCCGGTGCTACTTTTTCAGAGGTTCATTATCGTTGCCAAGAGGTCTAGTCTCAAGGAAGATTTTTCAATTTTGAGCTCTGTACCATTCCTCCTGCTCTTTTCGAAAGAAACGGATTCATGCGAAAGGCCAACAAGCCCGAGCTAGCAAAAGCAGTCTATCAGTCCTGTGGGTTTGATGCTCAGTCCCCAAGATCGGTGGGAATTACTAGCTTCGTCTTACAGGGGCGCCCTTCTCCATCGGATCCTGTGGAAGGTCGCTTCCAAATACAAGGCTACCATGTCTTTGTACATTCATTACGTCGAAAAAAAGTATCCCCGTGCAGTTGTCGTCTTCGACGGATACGACGGCGGTCCGTCAATCAAGGATGCAACCAATTTGCGTCGAGCTGGATCTGTCGGCCGCGAAAATGTTATTTACCGAAGACATGAATCTTTTCATGAAGAAAGAGGAGTTTCTTTCATGCAAGGAGAACAAATCGCGTTTTCCGAATATTCTTGGAAACGCTATGGTAGCCAGTGGTTGCGATGTATACCACTCTGAACGAGATGCTAATCTAGAAATAGTGAAGAAGGCTAAGGAAACTGCATTCCATGGCGACACCATTGTGGTTCCTGATGACACGGATGTTCTCGTCCTCCTCATCTGTCATGTAGACACGAGTTCAAATCGAGTTTACTTCTCGCCGGAAACGAAATTCAGAAGTGAATACTCAGCTTGGGATTTTTGTCAGATAAAAGACCAGCTAGGATCAGAATTTTGCCAGCTGATGCCGTTCTGTCACGCCATACTGGGTTGCGACACAACATTGCACCTTTATGGCTTCGGAAAAGGAAAAGCTCTTCATCTATTATTATCCAGCTCGAGTTTCAGAGACGCCGGTATCCTGTTTACCAAAAAATCTGCATCTCATGATGAGACAGCTGAGGCTGGAGAGAAAGCTTTGCTTTCTCTACAACTGCCAGGATCTGCCAAGTTTTGACACTGCCAGAAACCCAGTTTTCCAGAGGAAAGTCAATGCTGCCACCTCATTCTCACACCCACAAGAGCTGCCTCCAACTATGATGGCAGCGAAGTATCATTCGTTCCGAATCTATAGCCGGGTTCAGATTTGGCTAGGGAACACGGTGGACCCCCTAAGCTGGGGAAAGAATCTTCAAGGCAACGAAGTTTTAGAGCCAAAAATGACGGATCTCCCGGGTGCTCCTCCTCATCTTCTAAAGACAGTGAAGTGTTTTTGCAGAGCTGACCGTTGCGACAGCGAGAAATGCTCCTGCAAGAAAAATGGCCTGGAATGCACCATAGCTTGTCGAGTATGTAGAGGAGTTTCGTGCAACAACGCGAAGTTTCAAGAAGATGAATTTTCTGACGTTTAGCTTTAAGCCTGTCATTTAATTTCCCCTGTGACTTTTGTTCGTTTGATCAATCAGATGTGCAACTTTCTTACGTTTAATTACAAATAATTTTTACCACGTCGTTTTTTATAGTGATGAAGGTGAATGGATTTTGATCTCAAATGCCTGCGAAGAGCAAGGTTTTTGGGGAAGGGTGGGGAGGATGGGTATTAAAAAGATCTTGAAGTATCTCAGAAAACCTAGTTTGTCAACTCAAAACTGATCTAGAAACTTCTATCGAACGCGTGTTTTTTACCTAAAACGTTAAATTTTGTTCATTTTTGCACAAAAACAGAGTATTTCTGATTTATTCTTTGACATTTCGGAGAAACTAACATCAGATATCGTTTCTGCTTTTAAATCTGATACAGAAAGACATATCAAACACCATTTTCGTGATTTTCTTTTTTTCCAAAAAATAAAAAATTAATAAACAAAATCGGCGAAAAAAACAAATTTCGCAGCGAGTTAGAGATGGTGATTTTGGATATGTTGCTCAGTGATTTTTTCTGATCTGGTTAGTGAAGAAACCATTACTTTATCAATTTGTTCCTGGTCAAACCTTATTATTCCTGTACTATTACTGTCTTGCTTTCCTAGGGTTTTAATAAACACCGGGAGAGGACAATTTTAGCATTGCTCCAAAGCTGAGATTCAGTTTTATCCATCTACCGAATTAAATTTTTGAAATTTAGTACATGGGGATGTTTGAATGGGGATGTACGATGAAACTCGGTTGAAATTCGTTGAAAAAAGGACAATTTTGCTATTTTTTACGGAATTTCTGATTCTTTCTCTGAGAAAAAGTATAAAAAATAGAATATTATGTCTCTGTGAACGGACAGATCTGAGACTAATGAATGCAATTATATAATTATCTTGTCATTTTGGTGCAGATTACAGCTGCAAGTTTATCACAAAATTACTTGGTTCAGAGAGGACATATACCTTAAATATCAACGTAATTCGTCAACTCTCAATTCCAGTTCTGGTTCATTATAGGAATAGGCTCTTATGTCTTTCAGGTTGTTACTAACGTGAATTCCGTTGCATGATTCATTTTATTAGGCTTACAAGGGATTTCAAATATTTCAGAGAACAGAACCAGAAAATAATTGCTTGAACGAAATCTACGAATCCGTTTGTAATGCCAAGAGGTGAGTAGCCCATTATTCATATACAGAGTTTTTAAGTTTTTGCCAGCCTTTTCAAGATACAAACATCCTAACGAGAAGAAACTTTGCATATAGATTAAGCCTCCAAGTGAAGCAATATAAAAGCACGCATAAACACAGTCTTTTAATGGTAAAAAAGATAATAAGTTGTTAAAATATGTGGATGTTTAGGAACCGGAATAAATCTCACGTCTTTTGGAGGCAGCACTGCCGGGTTTCCGTCATTTTTTTCCTTTATTAAATGAAAGGTTCCCCTTCCATTACGCTGAGAAGAAGGCACTCAGTGGCATCAATTGACTAAAATATGTTTATCAAAATCTAGAAGGGGGTAATTTTTTAAATTGAAATACCAAAAAAAAACTTTTTTTTAGTGAAAATACCTTGAAGGAAAGCTGGAAAGTATATTAGAATGGTTGGCAGGAATCTCAATTAGACAAAAAAAAAAGAAAAAGTAAAAATACTGACCGCGTTTCATTTGCGGAAGACGCAGGCTTTACTTTTCCTCTTTATTTCAAAATGGCAGTATATAATTATATTTATTTATCCCACAATTACCGGTACGATGTCTTTGAATCGATTACGAGCACGAACTCATAAAAGACATCATGACAAATTAAATATCTATTCCCAATACGGTTGCATGTCTGTCATTTCGTATATTTTCTAGTGTGACAAAAAGTAAGTGATATGGCAGTAAATTAAAATTGATTCAAGTTTTCCTTAAAAGAAATAATACCCTGTATTCTTCTTTTCACTCTCTGCAGATAGCAATGAAAACTCATTCTAAGGAGCAAAATACGCCCCATTTCTAATTTATGTATCCCCCCCCCCTTTTCATCCACTAGACAAAAACAAACAAGCCCAATAGCTAAACCAAGTTTAGATGCGAGACTATTGCGCCTCTTTCCCTAACGCTAAACCCTTAAATGTGAACGATTAAGATCCATTTTAAGTTGCAGATACACTATCCTCCAATCCTTCCATTTTGGTCTCATTAATTCAAATGATTGGCTATGGCCAATTAAACTTAAGACCCATTTCAGGTGCAAACTGCAAAGCACACCCCTTTTTAGGGTGTCTTTAGTTGTGCACCATTGTTGCTCACTACTTAGCCTCCTTCTGTCATATGTTAATATCTTAGGTTGTGTTAAGGTAGCCTTGAAAGACTAATCAAGGGAGGAGAAGCTGTGGTTGACCTAGCATTACCAAGAGCAATCATGGTGGCAATAGTCCCAGTAGGAATAGTTATGGTAGGGTGGTTGTGTTAGGAGTTGTTTTTGTAGGAATAGTTTCCTGGGAAGGATTTGCTGACGAGAGCGTTAGGATTAGCTCTTATGTTAGTTGTTGCTTCACTGATTACCCCAATTTATCCGGTCATCCAATGTTAGACACAAATACAAGGAAACATAATTTGAGTACGGGGATCGTATTTAAAGAGGGGTGGTTATCAAAATTCAAAACCAGACAAATTAAATGAAAATGAGAAGTAATTAAGAAAAAAAATTAATTACCATAGGACTTCTGTTGTTGGGCTTAGAGTTGCTCTGCGTATCGAAATAATAATATCTAGCCTACCTGTATATTTTTCATATTTTACTTATATTGTGCCTTTTTTTTGTCACCTTTTGTTGGTAGTCCCCTCACCCCATAAATCATTAATTTAATGTAGGGATTGAATAGGGCAATACATAAGCTTACATAAAAAAGTTATCCCATGTTTTGAGTTTTGGTCAAAACCCTCTAGGAGGAGGGTTTTTGTCTGCTCAGATTCCGATCTGAAACGGTAGAAACCATTAAGGAGCGTTGTTTTGCAAAATATAAGGGCAAAAATACTTTTCGCTGGTATCCCCCCTCCCGTTCTCAAAATGGGCTAGACCCGTTCCAAACTAAAGTCCTGGCCATTCCCTGCAAACTCAGCGCTTTACTATCATTGCTGAATTCTCTCATTTTTGTTAAACAGATGGTACCCTTCTTAAATTTAGCTGTAACCCGAGAATGTCTATGAATTTTTTTGTTTTATTTTTGAAAATTCGAAGTTTTTAAGGCAGCATCATGTTTTAGCAAGTGCTACCACGTTGAACCGACAGCTACACTTTCAAAGGAAAGCTACATCTTTTTAAGCTATTTAGTGCTATTTACTTTTGGCTTATATTTGGTGATATTTCAGCCAGGTTTATTTCCTTTTTAAATTTGGTGTCCGTAAGTTAGTAGCGTTTGGCGCCCGTAGTATTACGGTCGAGGATTGTCCTTTTCGGCCAACCGTCTAAGGCTAAACAGAAAGCAGGCGTTCGCGGTTGGGGTGTAGTGGCGTCGTTTCTGGTGGGGCAGTTGCCCCCTCCAATAATTTGGCGAAAAGTTATTATATAGCCCATGCTCCTTAAGTATCCGGATGGAGACCCCTCTTGCCCCCCCCCCACCAATAAGAATACCGGAGCTATGCCTTGTTGGGATGGGAGGATGTCATAAAAAAGATTTAAAGGAAATGGGAACTTCCTGGGAGGGTGTAAAGAGGGGGGCTTTGAATAGATTGGGATGGAGAAGGAGTGTGCGTAGCTGTGTTGACCTCAGGGGGATTGGTGCTGCGGTGAGTTGTTAGTTGTAGTATTAGTTTTATGGATGTGTAAAGTTCTACTTAATCATTTCAAGCAATCAGATTTCATTTTCACTGTACTTGGTACCGCTTGGTACTTCAAAGGTTTTCGTAATATATTCCTAGGGGACCTCTTGTATATTCAACCCAGTTCACAAAAGGGATTTCTCTATCTCCCATGTACATGTGATTTAAGGTGTGATTGTGATTTAGTATGGGACAGCTTGTTTTTTGCTTTAATTAGATGGATTTTGCATCCTCTACTTCTTGCCATTGGGTATCCCTTGGTGTTTGGAATGAAGAAATTGTGAAATGACGATGTGAGCCATTCGTCATGCAAAAATTCAGCCTAAAGATTCCAATCTTCGTTCTTCATCCCAATCGACATGTTTTTATATTGTTTCATGACTGGCAATAAATTTGGGGTCATTTAATTGGATGTGAATCACTTCTGCTAACAATCAACGTCCTTTGAATATGGGGGTCACTACCCGAGACAGCAGCTGGAAGACATTCTGTTGACACAATTATCACGTGGCTTTCTTTTCAGTCCTGTATCCGAGGCAGCGTTGCCAACTGGATATTTTATGTCAAAAGAACACGTTCCCAGTGCCGGGACACAATGACATAAAAGGGCAAAAAAGTGACATAATTTATAAATTTGAGACATAAAAGGGTAAAAAAGGGACATATTTTGTAAACCTGTGAGATAAAACGAAACATTTCCCAGTTGAATATATATTTTGGTAAAAAAGAAATGTCACTTTTCACCGAAGTAGTGCTTTTTCTGTTTTTTTTTTTTTTTTTTGAGTATCCAGGTTTTGCCAGGGATGTCTTAAATAAAGAATCTTCTCTGGCATAAGGGATTTACAAAGTAGGGATTTATATGAGTTTCGTGCTTTCACACTAAGTCATTTTATTTATTTTTTATGTTTTTTCGGTTTCATGATATTTGATGTTAACTGGCTGTTTGAATGAGATTTACAAAGCGTCTTTTCAATAATAATACAACTGGTAAAAAAACCCTCATATTTGAGAAGTTTATTAAAATTTAAGAGCTGAATTTGCAATATTAAAATGAGCTTGAGAATAAAGAGCTCCATTTTGAAAGCACGTGCTTTTTGAGAAAAAAAGAAAGTAACTAAATTTTGTTCGCGTTTCGAATATTTGAATTTTATTTTTGTTTCTAATTTTAGATTTTGCTTCTTTTTTTTCTTCTAATCGACAGATCAACCGTTTTCAATCAAAGGTATTGTTCCAGATGTTTCCTTGTCATTTTCGTACATTTTTGTCAAGAATATTGGAATCTGCCTTAAAGTCCTTCACAGTTGCATTTAGTCTCCCCTCCCCTTATATAGAGCCATAACTGTATTACATGAGTCCTCTTTCGCTATCTTTTCGCCACTTCAAAGTCCAGTACTGAATTCCAGGATATAATAAATATAAAGATAATCAGTTGTAATTGAACTTTTGAATATAATCAGTTTGGATATAGTTAAACAGATGATGATAACTCATTATACTAATGTCTATCATATTCTATTGAACTTTTGGAAAAATACTCTAAAAGCCCTCGGCAGTGTTTCAAACAATTTGAGAATGAAAACTTCAAGTTGAAGTTCAAGTTCGTGTGCTAACAATACGCGTGCAACAAAAAAAAACATAGAAATAGACATGCTCCTACCAGTAAACTTAATGGCCCGTGAAGCATATTGGAATTGGGGTTCCGGAAACTCTCAAATTTGTAGTTTTTAGGGTCAAATTCGAGTGAGTGATTCTTTCAATCAATATGGAGAGTGGATCTTACTTCTAGTATGTCATCAGCTGGAGTAATATATTTGAAATATGCAAGGCTGTAAAATAGAATTTTACTCCCCAATTATTATAAAGTATTTTTAAAGTGAAGTAAAAAAAATTAAATTTACATTATACTATCAGGCGGCTCTTATGTAAATCTGTGTATTTTTTATAAAATCCTATTTAGTTACTATTTTTATAAATTTTGGATTTGGCCCTAGCCCAGTGGTTCCGTCACTATTTGATACGGGGGAATTTTAGCGGTCGTTGTTCATGCTAAGACAGTTTAGGGGAAATCACTACTCAGCCTCGGTAAATTGAGAAGACTTGTGAGCCCACTTGAGTCAGGGGTCAAGCTGTAGGTCAGCTGCAATATCATATCTTAAACCACGAGATATTGTGAAGTAAAAGTTCCGCTCCAAGGCAACGCGCAGGAATTTATTGTTACATATGTAGAGGAAGCAGAGATTTCTAAAAACTAAAATCCTGACGAATTTTAAGAAAAATTTTTCTTACGGTATATTTTAGAAACTAATTTTAATTAAAAAAAATAATAATAATAACAAGATACATTAGGAGTGCTATAGATCCAAAACTGAGTCAGGCTACTTCACGAATATAAACTTGAATGAATCTCATCGGTGAGCCTCACAAAATGAGACGAATATGGCATAAAACGATTGTTCTCGTCAGGAAATGTTTGTAGCCTGAGAGCTACATTTGTCAGGTCAAAAAATACAACGCTTATTTAAGCTTCGGGTGAATTGCTTACAGATTCAGCGTTGCAAAAATTTTTGCTGATTTAAAAGAAATTGAAAATCCCATTTCTTGTCACCACCCAAAAACAGATCACTGATCGAAGCCAAAAAAAAGTAGGCGGCTAGTTTACTACAGTTAGTTACCAACTGGTTCATAACCAGCTGGCAAGCATATGAGAAACGGGAACACTTTGAAAGGTGGATATGTTGGTTCTATGTGAAATGACCTCAAAGATGACCAGAACCCACTTACTCTTACTTGCAAATCTTCCAGATTTAAGGAATAACAGATTGAACCCTGTAAATCTGGCGATTTTAGGTGCATCTTCTTAGGCAAATCTTTACATAACTAAATAGATATTTGCACTTGCTCATAAGACTTTAAATAAAAGCAATTGACTATGGTGCTATCAAAATGTTTGCTTGGAATGTTATAGACATCAAAATTTATTTATTTGTATATTTATGCCCTGTAATCTTTGATTAACTTAATTGACATCCCCCTCTTTACAATTAAGATTTTTTATGTTTTTTTTTTAATCCAGTTATTTCTATTTATCTTTGTAAAGAAAACAATCAAGGAGTCGGCAGCTACCCTTCACTAGCCAGAAAATTTCATTGATCCAATTTTACCTTACTTCTTAATAACGCTAATCTTTTTATTTTCTGCTGTGTTATTCCATGCTTGTGGAAAATTCGATAAAAGGAAAATAAGATAGCCTTTTTTCTTTTATCATCATAATTACATTCTAATAAAATTTACTGGCGAGCCTGACTGTAATATAATAGCCTATTTTTCTCCTTTTAATCTGTGAACTGTAAGATGGAAGCGAACGACATCGAATTAAAAGAATGGAGTACTTTGGCCAGCAACTTTTTCAAGACTTACTTGAATTAAGGCTTTTGCTGGTGGCCCAGCGTAGATAGAGATGAGACTCTTTGCCTCCATTCCGAACGGTCCTGCGCAAGCGCAACTGCTTCTTGTAGATCAGTACCAATCATAGGGAAGTACTGGGTAAGGCTGTCCCTCCATCTGAACTGGGGTCTTCCACGGGGGCGCTTCCAGCCATGTTGAAGGGGATCAAAATTGAAAAATACGCTGGCGGGTGCTTCTTCTGGCATGTGAATTAAGTGGCCAAACCACTGTAGAGTTCTTATGGCGAGCTGACGAGAGTTGGGACTCTGATCCGTTGGTGTCAGCAATCGGGTGTTTGAGACGAAGTCGTACCACTTGATCCCTTCGATTCGTCTTAGGAAGTTTGTTTAGGCCACATCTATGGCATCACAAACAGAAGCAGCTGCCGGCCAAATTTCAGCACCGTAGAGAAGGACTTGCGTTACGGTCGTGTTGTAGATCCGCATTTTTGTTTTTCGGCTAATGTTGGGCTTTGACCACAAGGAGCGGCATAATCGAGCCATAATAGACTCAGCTTTCGCGATGCGCGACTGGACTTCCATTTCAATTGAGCCGTTATCCGAGACGACAGATCCAAGGTAAGCAAAAGACTTGACAACTTCAATAGTTTCCCCTAATACGTTGAATGATGGTGAGTTGGCGGAATGTCCTGCCGGGTCGATGATCATTATTTTTGTTTTCTGCCCGCTAATATGTAGTCTCACTTTCAGGGCTTCTTCCGACAGTGTATTGAGAGCTGCCTCGAGTTCAACTGCAGAAGTGCATATCAGGACAATATCATCTGCGAAGTCGCAATCGGCTTGGATTCTATCGCCATATTTCAGTCCGAATTGAAGCCGATTCGTGGTTCGATCATGACATAAATCAATCACCGCGTTGAAAATTTTAGGAGCAACACAGCCTTGCCTTACACTAGTATCTATCTTGAATAGTGGGCTTTGGCGACCATTAACCTGGACGGAGCTTTTTGTACCACTGTTGAGCGCCTTGAACATGCGGCAATATTTATCAGGGAGTCCCGTTCGTTTTAGTATCAGCCAAAGGGACTCGCGGTCGATCGAGTCGAAAGCTGCTTTAAAGTCAACAAATGCAATACATGCTGTACGCTGGAACTCGCGGGCTTTCTCGATGACCTGTCGAATAGTGTATATCTGCTCGGTGGTGGATCTGTTGGGCATGAAACCTGCTTGCTGAATCCGGCGGCACTTACGAATGAACAGGATACTCTTATCAAGCAACGTCATGGTGAATAGTTTGCCAGGCACTGACAGGAGGGTGATTCCTCTGTAATTCGAGCAATCGCTACGGCTACCTTTTCGCTTCCATAGAGGAAGAATTATCCCTTCCTTCCATTCTTCAGGTATCAATTCGGTTGACCAGACGAGGGAGAACAGCATGAGAAAAGCATATACAGCCAAAGTAGCATTGCCAGTCTTTTTTCAAGGGAGGGGAAGAATTACAATTTTGTTTGATGATATAAATAAGAAGTGCCCAAAATTCAGGGAAATCCAGGATTTCGGGCGGCCCCCTCCTGTGCACGTCCCTGCTTTGTTTGTTTGTTTAAGAAATTAAGAATGTATTCCAAGTATTTTGGTGATCTATTTGACAAGAACGATTTTTATTAAATGAGCTATTATAGCAAATTTATCTCTTTCACATCTTTTTCACTTGGTTCATTTTGTTTCGAATCATGGAACTCTTCACTCATTAATTACCTCAAGGGCCTTTTAGAGAACCCGTTGGGTTCTTCTCTCCCTGTTGATAACAGTGAGATTAGATTAAAAAATGACCTTTTTGAGGATCTTAAAAAAATAGTTGGATTTATACAATCTTGATTGGACAACTAAACTTTTTAACGCCCTAAATAGTTGAGTCAATTTCAAAAATTCTTTTCAATGCCGGGCTTCTATTGCATGCCTGAGGAATGGTTGTTCAAAGGTGTCAAACCTAACAACGCGAAAAAGATTGGATCTTTATAAGTTATGTCAAACGGTCAAAAGAGAAGTCTGCATATTTGTTCTTAGGTCCTTTATTTCAAGGGTTAGTTTTCGTATGCCTATAACTGCTGAATTTAGCCCTCTCCTCACCTCTGAAATTTTAAGGGGCTTGAACATCATCGACAAGGTTATCATTTTGATGCTTTAAGCTTGGTGGAAACTAGAAAAGCTTAAATACTTTATGTGGAAGACAATGTTGCCATAGGGACGGGACCACTCCCAAAATTAAAGGAGTTATCTGACAAGTTTCAGTAGATCAAAACTCCAGGACTGGGTCCCAAGGAGCTTTGGGAGCCTTAAAACCCGACCCCCCCCAGGAGGGGGGGCACGTGGAAGTATCTTGCCATGGAGGAACTTTTTATGGGGGAAGGGACATTGTTATGAAGGGGGCGCCGGATTTCCCAGCATTATTTAAAAGAAAAGTTGATCAGAAATTAAATTTAAAAAAACTATTTTTCCTCTGGAAGCAAGGAGCAACATCAAGACTTTAAACGAACAGAAATTACTAGGTATATAATTTGGTTCGCCCCTAGTCAGTACCTCCCTCTTTACGCTAATTTTTTTTTTGTACTTCATCATAGCTATTTATTCTTAATTAAATGCCTTTGTGATTAATGGGTCATTTTTAAAGAATTGGAACAAAATTTGAACTTCAGCGTAAAGAGTGAGGTATTGATTAGGGGACGAACCTCCTAATACGTAATAAAAATAAACGAATGTAGAAGTTCGTTACGTAAGTTAATTCGTAAGTTACGTCAGATCAAAATTTCGAGAAAGCCATTTAGCCACAAAAAAAGTAAAATTAATATGCAAATTTCTTTTAATTATCTATGTACGGTGAGCTAAAATCAAAGCTGTATTAATTTAAAAATGTTCAGAAATTAAATAAAAAACAAGTTTTTTTTAACTGAAAGTAAGGAGTGACATTAAAACTTAAAACGAACAGAAATTATCCCGTATATGAAAGGGGCTGTCCGCTCCTCAACGCCTCGCTCTTTAGGCTAAATTTTGACTCTGTCTCACAACTTTATTTTTTAAAACAACCAAAAAATATAGCGTAAAGAGCGAGGCGTTGAGGAAGGGGACAGCTCCTTTCATATACGGAATAATTTCTGTTTGTTTTAAGTTGTAATGTCGCTCCTTACTTTCAGTTTTTTTTTTTTTTATTTAAGCATGAACAAGGACTAGCAATAAATCGTGAACCAAAACCAAACAAATACGACAATGTCATCACTATCAGAGACCTCAATAAGTTACTGCCTAAATTTGTTTGAATAAGGAAGAACAGTGGCCATAATCAATACCATTGATATCGTTGTTCAATGACACTTTTAGACAGGAACGTAATTTGCTATAGGGTAGGGGGGAGCAGCCCCTGAGACCTTAGTTTGATCCCCCAGCTAAAATTTAGCGTCTACAGAAATCATGTCAAAACTGAGATAGGCCTACATAATTCAAACAGCCACAGAAAGAAATCAGTTTTCTTTAGTATACATTCGTTTTATGGTACTATATGGCTTATTTTTCTTCTTTTTTTTTACTGTCATTTTCACTTGACTTGGGAAAACTGGCAAAAAACTAATTACTTCAATTTGACAAAGCTTTCTTCCTTAAAAGTTTAAACACTAAGATTATGTTGATTCTCAAAAACAATTACACTTTCAAAGTAAAATTACACCTTCTTAAATTTTTTCATGCCATATGTTTTCAGCTTATTATTTTGCTGATTTTTCACCCTAGTTTCTTTTTCTTAAATGCGGCCCGCTGTAGCCAAAAACGGCATACCTCTATAGGGATCATTTTCACTAAAATTGGTATTTATTAAGAATCCGGTAGTCACGCGATAAGCGAAGTTTCGTTAATGCTAATGAAATAAAACAAATAGGATGAATGAAAATAGGATGAAAATATAATAGTTCAGAAACAAGTTTGGGCTATATATTTGCACAAAAGGGGGGGGGGGGGTTAAAGCATAGCATATATTAAATACGTAACCTAACCTATGTACCTTCTTTTTCCCCTTCAACCCCAAAAACTGAAGTTTAAATCTTTGTCACGGAGCGAGCAACACCTCACAGACAGAGAAAACCTGTTTTTAATGTAACATCTCAATCTTTCTCGATACAGTCTTTCTCGCTTGATTACTGGATTCTTAATAAGTAGCCTAGAATTAAATTCCCAATTTTCCCTAATTACTTAACATATATATGGTTCTATGGTACTTATTTAGAATCTGGTAAACACGCGAGAAGTGAAGTTTCGTTAACGAAAATGAAATAAAACAAAATAGGATGAAAATATAATAGTTCAGAAACAGATTTGGGCTATATATTTGCACATTAGGGGAGGGGGTGAGAGTAAAGCATAGTATATATTAAATACGTAACCCGACCTGACCTAGGTACATTTTTTCGCCTCTTCAACCCGAAAAAACTAAAGTTTAAATCTTTGTCACGGAGTGGGCATTACCTTACTAGTCAGCGAAAACCTGTTTTTCATATAGCATCTTTGAGAATTCGATGCGGTTTTTGTCGCGTGTTTACCGGATTCTAAATAAGTACCAGTTGTATATATTTCCAACTCAAACTATCAGATTCTATTTTCACTGTCTTTAGTGCTTTAAGTTCACGGGACGTCCAGCTGTCAATCTTTTCTATCTGTTGTAATGATACTCGTATTTCAAAAAAGGAGTTGTTACAAAAACTGTTTGAATAGGAGATATTCCTTGAAAAACAGGAATAACTTAGCCTATGAAACAACTTAAACTTTAAAAGTTTCTCACCTTCAAGCCCAAGAATTTTTACAGTATGAACTGTAATATACAATCAATGGACTGTATATGAAACAACAGATGCCCTGCTGGCTTCGGTTTGTAAAATAATGGGGTGGTCATTCCCCATGAAAGATCCTAATTATGTCTCAAGAGAATTATCCTATTTGAAAAAATCATTTATATCTTGAAAACTGTCAAATTTTTACAGACTTTCGTGTCCTTACCCTGTACTTAAGCGTCTAAATTTGGAATAATTTCACTTCCAGGATCCCGGGTAGCAAGGAGCAATTTGGCAATTATATAAACAATTTAGTTGTTACAGTATATTTAGGGTAGGTACCTTACATAAAAACAAATAGTGCTAACGTAATTTCATGAATTGTGTAGGTATATCTAATTATAAGTTTTTAGTCCTCTCATTTCAACCAACTACGTAGAAGCTTCAAATTTTGTATAAAAAATAGTGCAATGACAAAAGCAATTCTGTAATAAAGAAATCGGAGCATTTATTTTCAGTAAGAGAAGAATATAAAAATTGAACACCCTTTAAGGGTGTTACAATAAACATCCACCTGATAGAGAGCATACGCTTTCGTGATTGTCCAGTCCAGCACTAAGAAAAAGCAGAAAAAGGTGGCTAACTGAGAATAGCAGGTACCTGTCACATTTAGGCTTTGTAGAGGGATCATCAACCACCTTTCTAGCTAAGCTAAGTCAACCACAGTACCAAAGTTTTTCAATTAGGGTAGCTGGATACTGACCAAAAAAGAAAAAAAATACTAATACAACACGCACACAAGCTATTAAAAAACCTAAATTAGATTTGTATTTTGATTTAGCCTTTTTTAAAACCATCTGTCAGATTGACTTGGCAACTTTTTTACGCTTTAAAATTACTATTTTAGTTTTTTTCATCTCTTCAAACGATGCTGACTTTAGTACGCAAAAACTACATCTAAAAATACGCTTTCAGGAAAATTACGTAATTTTTTTTTTAGTTATAGGAATAATTCGAGATAAAAAAAAGGAGAAGACACTTATATTTTACATGGGCAGTTTGTGTTCACAACTTTCAGCAAATCCATAATCTGAAAATAATTTTGTGACATTATAAAACATTTACCTCAACCTGAAGCGAATACTCTCAACCTTTAGGAATGAAAAGACCCGCCACAGCGCATAGGGAAAGGGCTGTAAGTTTTGCAACTTGTCAATTGCTTACAGATAGCGTTTGTTATTGGGAAACATATGAACAATTTTTGAGAATTTTAGTACTTCTTTTACAAGTCAAAAGTGACTGGAGACTAACCAATCCATCTTCTAAACTGTTTTTGAAATCTGGTCCTTTTCTTACCCCTTAGGACATATGATCTGTATTTTGAGGTACCTATTTTGTACTTTCTCTTCGGCTGCTCAATCTTGCGTGTGGGGGAATCTTCCATTAGGGGTAATTTCCAGGGGACACTTTCCGCTTAAGATATTTTACAGAGGGGTATTTTCTGTAGGATATTTTGGGCACGAGAGGTGTTTCCCAGATAAAAGGTAAGCGCCGGCTACCTCATATTCAGATAATGACCGAAAAAAGAAAGTTTGGTTTTCAGTAATGCAATAGATAACGTCCAGTTGCAGAAGTTACGCTGCTATAGCGTTCAAGAAGTCGTTGACAAAATGAAGACACTTCGAAAATAATCACTTGACATGATGCAATATACAACGTGTACATGAAGTGAGTATTTCTCCTTTATAAATAGGGTCAGTTTTTTTTATAATATATTATTTTTTTAATAATCAGGGTCAGATATTTTGCGCTGCTCACAAGAGAGTATATGCTTTTTCAAAGTCTGCCATTTCCTGCTTCTGCTTGATCAACTGCAAAAACAACCCACGTCCTTCGGCTGTGCGGAAGGCTGCATGAGGCGTTAGGCTTTTGCAAATTCTTAAGAAGGATTTCCAAACTGTGAATGGAGGGGGGTTCATACCCTGAGCAACAAAGGGGTATAACTAAGACAACACCACTGGCCTGGCAACCCTCTACTCATCCAGATACAAAACTGAAAAGAAGAAAGTTTGGTTTTCAGAAAAACAATAAATAACGTTAACTTGCAAACATTAGGTTGGTAAAGCTGTCAGGAGGTGGTTGACAAGATGAATAAGATTTCACAGTTAACAAAAACCCATCAATTTTCAAGCACAATCCATAAACTTTTAAATTTGAGTCATTCTTCCGTGAAAATTGCCAACAGCCATTAATTCCAGGACAATGGTAACCTTTGCTACTGACCCGAGAATGATAAACTGCCTATAAATTACAGAAAATTATAATGATAAAACCAGTAAAATTTAGCGGGCAAAGACCTTGATGTTCTTTTTCTTTCTGAAAAATAATTTTGAAATCACGCTCCTGATTATAAAAAGTAAAAAAACAATTCGCGTTTCAACTGGATTTAATTGTTTGCAGTCTAAATTTAACAAGCTTTTTCCACTGTGTTAACAACTCGAGTAATAGTACCAACATTACAAGTACCACCAAATTGAAAATAAATTAGTTCAAAACCATCTTGGATTTTCCCGAAATTTTGTTAAATGGCTCCTTAAGACGTTCGTAAAAATATGTTTATTTTAAGTTTTTCAAGTAACGTATATATAAATAGTGCTGTAAGCCAGGCGGCTTCACCGCCGGGCCCCGGCACGCGGTAGGCTTCTATATTATGGATTCTTATTGTCGCTTGTCTTCTAAACGCAGACAATTTGAACCTTTTCTTGATGTCATGACGTCCAAATGGACATTAAATTAGAATTAGTGCCTTTGTAAAATTACGTTTTTTTATTGCACCTCTTAGTTTTGCCTCAGCTTGTCTTTTGTCGGTACGAAAGACATATCGCCGAACCGTTCTTTCTTTTATTTTTTCAGGTGGTGGAACAAAAACTTCTCTTCTTCAATATATGTAACTGCTTCTTTTCTATATATATGTAACTATACGAATGTACCTTTCTTCCTCTTCGTACTTTTATTCGGTTTTGCACCCCAGTCTCTGGTGTAGCCTCTGTTCTTCCATGCTTCTGGTGTATACGACTTTTGCGGGAATCCTTTTGTTGAAAAGACCGAGCTTCATAATATTCCAGAGAACGTGAGCATAACCCCTCCCCCCCCCCGAGATCCTAAATGTTTGTAAATTTCGGGGCAATTTTTTTATTATCAGATAAAACTTTTTATTTAGTATTTCCTCTCACAATAAAAATTTTTATTGCCTATCTTCCCTGGAATTTTTTTCTGAGAATTTGCCTTGTTAAAGTAGTATTTACAAAATGCCAACATGGGCGCCCATATGGGGGGGGGGGGGGGGGCCCCCCCCCCTGGCTGAATGATACTGCCCTATTTTTATATTTTTGTTCTTAGATTTCTACTATATAGCATTAAAAATGCCAATTAGATGCGGTTTGCCCCCCCCCTGGAATTCAGCTTATGGGTGCCCATGACTGCCAAGTTTCGTCAAGATGAGCAATATTGAAGTGTTTTCTTTCTCTTATAGAATTTAGCAAATATTAAGTTAGAATAAAACCGGAAACTGTGATATTTGCAAACACTTATTTGCTATTAACGCTTCCAGGAAGTAGATTTTTTTCTAAGTTAAAAGCTCACTATTTCAGTATTTGTAAATGAATTTTAAGTGTATTAAGTTTTTTATTATCATTCAGATTCTGCGCAGTAAATGGGACTGAACAAGCACGAAAATTGAATAAAAGTGTCACATAAACTAGATTTCTGTTAACACTTTAAACATGAATAGGGATTTAGCCATTTCTCGATGAAATTGTAGGCAATTGACTTTGTACCGGGTTTAATTATGATTATTAATATTACTAAATACTACTTAATATTTTAATCAAAATCGTAATTATGGCATAATTACTAGTGGATTGATAGTTATGATTCTGATAACTAAAAAGTGCTTGGAATATACAAATTGACCATGTCCGTAGAATATTTTTATTAAATTTGTTGACAAGGGGGTTAGAAAAAAGATTAGCTCAAAATGAGTTTTAGGCTAATTAAATAAAATAAATAAATAAAAAAGTGTCAAAACTTTCAAGAATTATTTGGATGTTGATAAATTAAAAGCTTTAGGGGAGGGAGATGGAGGATGAGTATTTTCTGCTATGGCTTGAGTCTATCTTGAGTCTGTCTTACAGTGCCTTGAGTCTGCAATGAATTTCGTAGTAACAAGCAACTCAAATAAATAACTGGTACTTATTCACAACGTAGTGAAGAAGTTTTATTCACAACGCTGGTTCAACAGACCAGTTCTTTTTCCCCCAAAGATAATAAGAGAAATTTTGAGATGACTAGGGCACGTTCTGTGGATGAAGGATGACAGATAGCCAAAGATTGTCCTTTTCGGCCAAGCGTCTAGGCTAAACGGAAAGCGGGATGTCCTCGGTTGGGGTGGGATGAAGTTGTATGGAAATATTTAAGGGAAATGACAATGAATATCGGCTGCAAAAACGCTGCAGGATAACTCGCAGCATGTTTGTCAGCTGACAATTACTGTAGGCTAAGAGTTTCTTGTTGAGATACATCATAGGATTAACAAAAAAAGGATGATTTTTGTTCTAAATTCGGTATGAAGTCTTTAACGTGGCAGAAAAAAAAAACGAGTTAATAAGTGGGAAGAAGAGAGGTAAGAAAAAGCAATTTTTCGAAATATTAAAACGTAGCTTAAACCAAGATGCTATAGCCCAAACTTCTATCAGACTTTGTTGCATTGTGTTGCGTTTTCTACAACCTTAACCACCACAAATGTGGTCCTCTTTCTAGCTGTGTAGAATAAGCTGTCATAGGAACTCAATTTAGGAATTCTCCTCCAAAATCTTCAAAGTTTGTTCTTTCTAACTTGTTTCAATAGTGCAGATACTCTTTTTTGCATATTTATGATGACCAATTGAGTTAGAGACATAGTCTAAACGTCATTTCGGCTTTAAAATACCCCAAAGAAGGTTTGCTTTACGTAAGTCTTGTTGTCAAATAAATGAGTAGCATGTTCACATATTCCCTTTAAAACAGTTCGTGGTAACGAACTGTAAGTAAGGAGTGACGCAGCTCAATAGTAACCGAAACACTAAAAAAACAGAAGTTTGATATCAATAGATCAAACAGTTCGTGATAACAAACTATAAGTAAGGAGCGACCCGGCTCAATAGTAACCGAAACAGTAAAAAATGGAATTTTTCTACCAATAGATACATCAAAAGTATTGGACTTTTACGCTGATTTTAAATATATAAGTTTTATCACGTTTAGTCTTGCCCATAAAAAAGGGGAAAAACATCCCCTAAAATTTATAGAATCTTAATGAAAAATCACATCATCAGATTCAGCGTATCAGAGAACCCTA
>JAQQPU010010102.1:348-17249 GCA_029168905.1 Artemia sp. Kazakhstan ARC1039 | reverse complement strand
TCGAATGAGCCCTTTTCGAAGTTTCTACGACAAATCTTTCGATACGAAGTGCCCAGGTATGGAGAAAAAAAAACACATTGTGCCCACATCGTTCTTTACTTAGGCAGCGCTAGTGCTGCCTATGATTATAACATTTATAAACAAACAATTAGCCTACTGATTGCAGTTGTATAGATATACGCAAGTAAACTTCTCTATTTTCTTTCTATTAGGATTCATAACTCTTCAGCTGCATTTGGATCTTTTGTCGAAATTAGTTCCATTTTTTCCGATTATGGGACGACTGTTTAGCTGTATTTGGCTCTTTCATAACACTTTTGGCTCCATTGTTGCCATATTCGAGTGAAATGACCCTCTTCCTTGGCAAGGCTCTTTCATTCGCTGCTGCGAATACACTGATATATAAAAGAACGATCAACTTGATGATTTTGATGTGGCCACTTTTTTATGTTGTGAAGAAACAAGAACTATTCAATATACATTTTGCAATGTTTCATTGAAGTGATATTGTAAAATGGTCCACATTCCCCCTGTGAACCATTACAATCGTTGTCTTTTCTTTCGGCTTTAGGCTGATAGTCTCTTCTGAATGTCACCGCATTCTTTGGTTGTTTTACTCGTGTTATTGTTACTGCTATCTATGGCTCTTTCATTCGCTGCTGCGAATACACTGATACATAAAAGAACGGTGCACTTGATGATTTTGATGTGGCCACTTTTTTAATGTTGTGAAAAAACAAGAACTGTTCAATATACATTTTACAATGTTTCATTGAAGTGATATTGTAAAATGGTCCACATTCCCCATGTGAACCATTACAATCGTTGTCTTTTGTTTTGGCTTTAGGCTGTTGGTCTCTTCTGAATGTCACCATATTCTTTGGTTGTTTTACTCATGTTGTTGTTACTGCTGTCGATGTCGGTCTTAGAGTTTTGGGTTTTAATGAATTGTTGGTTGTATTTTCGTTGCAGACTTTTTCCTTTATTTCTAGCTTTTTGAACGGAGTAGGTGATTTTTGAATTGATCTTACGTAAAATGGTCCACATTCCCCCTGTGAACCATTACAATCGTTGTCTTTTCTTTTGGCTTTAGGCTGTTGGTCTCTTCTGAATGTCACCATATTCTTTGGATGTTTTACTCCTGTTGTTGTTACTGCTGTCGATTTCGGTTGCTGCACTGTAATCACCCTCTGAGGAATTCTCGACCCCATCTTTGGCACGGTTCTGTAGTTTGATGTATCACTTACCACTGAGAGCCTCTTGCCATGACGATTTTGATCAAGAACACTATTCATTGTATATATCTAACCATTGTGTTATTATGGTAGCTTATATAGTAATCATGACGTCGTGGCGTTATGATAATGACGTCATGGCGTAATGATATTATTTCACGACGTCATGCGTAATGATATTATTTCATGACATCTTCAGAAATAACAACATAATGTCGTGTTTTTCTATTCACGTCATAGTTCTAATAAAACTAAGACGACATTCATTATCTAGTAGGGTTTCAGACAAGTTGGTTCTAATGATGTACTTTTGTTTTGATCTGACTCTATTTTTAGGAGTTCTGGGTTCTTATATTTCTTAGCATTGGACGTGATCAGAGGCAGCGTGGCCGAGTGGTCCAAGGTGCTGGTGTCAGCCACCAGTCTCTTCGGAGGCGCGGGTTAAAATCTTACAGTTCGTTACCACGAATTGTTTGATTCTGAGAATCAGGCAGCTAACTAGGGGTAATTATCTATAACTTCTTGTCCCATTGTCATTTAAATTTGTTCTCCCGAACAAACGGTTGTTATAGTTGGGGTTTGATGGTCTATAATTGTTTCGAGAACGGCACTCTGGTAATATGGCCGGGGCGGTTACACGTATAGCATGTTATCGGTGGTGAATTGTTTACGTAATTTGTTGGGTTGGTGGGTATGAAACGTGCTGTTCTCTGCCTCGTGGGTGTTGGTGATCTATTTTAATTTGGTTTGGGGGAGTTATCCCTTGAAAAGAATGCGGGGGAAACCTCTCATAATTTATAAAAACACCCATGTTTGAAATCTGATTCAAAAGAAAAATCCGTTTCCCAAGCAAGAAAATAAAAATGCTGAAAATTGAAAACTACTCTTTGTGAAATTCTTAAACCTCTGAATGGAAGTCCCCCCCCCCTAAGCCAGGAATGTTCAAACTTCAAATGTCGCTCATTTTGATCCGAAAATAACGGGCCAACAGAAGGTGATCATCGTTTCAAAAAAAATTGATACACTAAGATACACTCTGTGGTTTTGTATTTGTACTGATTAGGTTGCTTCTTATTACTCAACCATAGAAAAAACTTAATGGCCATATCGCCTAGAAGAGGAGACAACCAACACTCTGTGCTGAAGAACAGCTTTGCAAGCCGCTGCATCTCCATTTGGAATGGTCTTCTACTGAAAACTCATACGTTGAATCATTTAATAGGGAATTCAACAGACACAACTCTAGGGAGAAACACTAGATACGTGGTTGAATATTGTTCACTATTTTAACTGTGAAAATTGATTTTTAACTTATATTAATTTTTTTATTGAAACATTTTTTTATCCTTGTTTTGGGTCTCTTTTTTGTGTCATGACATGCTCATGTTAGCTCTAGCTATTGCAGTGAATAAACTATATTCTATATGTTTCTTCTTCTATATTAGCGGCCGTGAAAATAGTCATAGAAAATATGTACATTCCCGAATGTAAATGATAAATTAAGTAAATTAACCACAAGGCGAAACAAATGTATACTCCGATATGGTCGGACTTGTTGAAATATTATAGATACCTTGTCTTATCAAAATCAGTGTTTTGCAGATACAAAAACCGTACTTTTTGCATCGACTAGGGTTATGTGCAGCTGAATCAATTTTGTATTTTACTGCTAAAATTAAATTTACTGAATTAAGAAGCAATGCAATTTTTTTCCTCATTTTACGCGACAGAATATTTTGCCAGTTGGGTTTTTGAGTATTTTAATTTTTTGTATAGACTACCATTTGTTTCTTTTTAACGTTATGGCTGAATCAATTATCTTCTTGACAAACTAAACAAATATAAGCCTTAATCGAGAACATAGGCACTAACTTTGAGGAGCTGGGGCGTCAAGCGTGGCCAAAATCCTGATTGGATTTATTAAGAGTTTTTATGAAAACATGAGCCCAAGAGGGCCTGAGTTTATCGGCATTTACTATAGCATTTTGACATGTAAATACATTCAAAATACTCAGCTTTAGCTCAAAATGGAAGTTACAAAATTATCTGAAGTTTTCTGACTGCTGTATTAAGCACTGTTTAACATTATAACAGTATGATTTTGTAACAATTACCATTTGGTAAGTTCAACTACGCTTGAAAAACGGTCTCTGTCTTTAAAAATGGTGGCATACCCCAGAAAGCTGTTTTGTTTACCCTTTCTATTTTAAGTACAAAAGCTGTTAAACCATCATTGGGTATTGGAAATTATTTTTTCAGTACAATATACATCTGTTTCTCTGCCACGTCTCATTCTGATTTCAAATATCCCATCATTATTGTTTGAACCATGGGTGCACTCAGCGGTTGGCAAGAGATTGAGCACCCTAAAAAGACCGGTACTGGTGCATTATGTGGACACTGCTAAAGAAGTCTAGTTTGGTTAATGCTAATGAAATAATATAAAATAGGATGAATATATAATAGTTTATAAACAAATTTGAGCTATATATTTGCACATTAGGGGGAGGGATGTGGGTAAAGCATACCATATATTAAATACCTAACCTAACCTAGGTACCTTTTTCCCAAAAACAATCGTTCAAATATTGTAGCTCATTGAGAAACCACGGCTTTGCAGTCATTTATGTATAGCGGCCTCTTGAGAATAGCCTGTTTGACGGTTTTTTTATGACTGTTTTCCTTGTACATTATATAGAAGTGTCCACATAATGCACCAGTACCAAAAGACCAAATGCTGACAAAAATTGCAAAATTTTGTAATTTTAGAACAAAAATCTGAGGTTTCACTATAACAAAAGAAAATTTCTTTCAAACCATTATACTTTTACATTTTTACTCCTTGGAGAGTAAAACGATTGTCAGAAATTAGGTTACAATTTTCCTTAGGGGCTTCTTTTTGACATATTTTAAGGGAAAGAATTCTTCAGTGATATTCAGTATACAAATATGAATATATTGTTCCTTTACATTCAAGGCCGTCTAAAATTTTTATGACTTCAAATAAAAAGTCTTTGGTGGCTTATTGCAGTTTTGTTTTAATTTGAGCAACTATCACAAGTAAACAGTGCCGAATTTTTTTGTTTGTCAGTAAACAAAAAATGTAACAGTATGCACAAGCTCAAAAAGAAACTAAAAAAGTCGGCCAAGTAGGATCTCATTAAAAACATAATGATGAGCCCTTGCCACCTAATAAACTTCAACGCTCATTGTGGGAAATATAATTCCTAAGTTTTTGAGGTATTCTTAATCTCACTCATTCTTTAAAAAATACATGGAAATTTAAGGTTTTACCTTTCGTTACTATCTAAATAAAATCAGACTCGAAAGAAAGATAACAAATAGGCTCGAAAGAATATATAAAATAGATAAGAGCCTATTAGATTGTAGCAGGGGTGTGCGCAGATCTGTGTGATGCTAGTTTTAGGTTCCCCTACTATTGAAAAATGAAATGGAACAATTTAATTTCATATAAAACCAAATTCTATGGAAATTTATACAAAGACAAGAAGAAAATAATTTATTTTTAAAAACAAATTCAACAGATTCATCATCTATGGAAATTTAGCTTAAAAATTTGGACCTATTTAAAAAAAAAATTTGGTGTTCATATCAAAATAATCAGACCTTACCCCCTGCATAAAATTAAAATAATCAGACCTTACCCCCTGCATAAAATTAAAGTTGGCGGGAATATAATTGTTTAACTTCTTAAGGTATTCCTGACTTTCTGCTTCTTTTATACCAAACAGTAAATTTTATATTTGCAAATTGTGTTAAAAGTTGGACAGATTGTGCAGAATCCGTTAGTTTTTTACTTTTAGTATAATAAGGAGCATAATTCTTTTAAAAGATCTGAAGCCAAAGTGGCCTACCATGAAAAAAAACAAAGAAGAAAATATTGAGAAACAACGGGTTTATGGCGAGTTGGAAGAAATAGTTGAATAATAAAACGGATGTTTCACATCTGTAAAAGTTTTATGTTGTCATAGAAGTATCTCAAATGTATTGGAACATATATTTCACTTCCCTGTTTTTTGTGGATTAGCTATCGTATATATTTGTTTGATTCTCTCTTTTTTTATTTTAGTTCCCTTCCTTTTTTAAGTTGCCATGGTTGAGATTCTTTTTTCTCAACATTGAGGCTGCCTTTTTGTATACAGGCGAAGTATTTGTTTGATTATTTGTGCCCACTGGACCTGTAGTTTTCCAAGATTTTCTGCTTTGTTTTTGAAATTATTTCACTGCTTTAATGGATTTTAAGGTGAATTCAATTTCTTGTCTACAAATAAACTTAATTTTTTTTTAAATAAAAAAAATGATTCAACAAGGGCTCTACAAAATCGATAAGTATATACTTTAGTTTACTGAGATGTGGTCAATATCAAAATTATTAGCCCCTAACCCCTGAATAAAAGCTGGGGGTTTTAGTGAGGAGTTATAATTCTTTAATTGTTGAGGCACTCCTAATTTGATGCGTTCTTTCGACAAAATTTGAGTCTACAAATAGAGATCAAGTTAAAAAATTTATAAAACTCAAGACAACTGTAAAAGCAATTAAAATCGTGCCAATAAATATAACAAAGTTGTGTATTCGTTTCACTGTATTAATATTGTACTTATGAAAAAATAAACTAAATACAACTAACTTACTAAGATGACACCCATCAAACTCAATACAAGGTACTAAATTGACACACGCTTGTCCTGCTGAAATTGAACTTAAATAGATTAATAAACTCTGTAAAATACCCGGCAATAATATAATAAACCTATAATTAGTAACATATGAACTGACTTCAACTGAGCTATAAATCTCTCCAGGATGTCCCAAAAATAGTACTTTTTTGGTTTGCTCTGTTTTTAGCACCGTTATTTTGGGAAAAGTTGAATTTACATCCTCTGTAAAAGGTGTTAGACACACATAGCCTAAAGCGCATGTGTTGCTGGCACAAAAGTGAGCGTTCTCAATCACTGATCTTGCTGGCTGACAGGTAGTGAAGGATGCACTTTTGAAGCAGAGAGTTGAGTCGTTATTATTTTTGCAACATTCTTCTTTGGTAGCAATACCTGAAATTTTAAATGATTACTAGTAAATTTAAGTATCCTGGGAAATATCGTGATCATCTCGCAAAGGATTGTTGAACCTGAATACCTTGCCAAAAATTTAAAAAAATTGATTGAAGAAAAAATTATTATTTGTATTTCATAATAGTTGAATAATTAAGGCTCTGTATTTGGCCCAAGAGATTTTATTTTGCCCTATTTTGGCGTCTTGCGATAACCAAAAGTGAATGCTAAAATATATTCAAACTTAGTAATATCCAAAAGTGTTAAGCCCATCGACGAGTGAAATTTTTATTATAATTGCGAACGCAAAATGGTTTCGGCTTTTTTGTCCTGTTTCTACGCTCTCCAAAATCCTTGAGCGAATTTTGAAGAATATCAAAATCTGGTGATACCCAAAGTGCCACACCACCCACAAGGTGACATTTTTGTTTTAATTGCAAATATGCCACATTCCACTGCAAAAGCGTAATCTCCGAAAATGTGCATGTTTCTCGTGAGAGAAGCATTTTTTCAACAAGTAATTCTTTCATTTCTGCTTTTTCAGTATAAAATCAAAACCATTAAAGGCAAATTTTCATGAATATTTTTGAGTTTTTGTCATATTTTTTTCCAAAATTGTTGGACTAAAATTACAGAGTCCTAAAATCAGAGACTATTTAAAATTGAATCTAAATAAAATTAATATAAATAAAAATGACCAAAATAACTCAGCTGGTTTAGCAGTTCAAAGTAGACTACACAGTCTACACTTTAAGTATCAAATCCGCAGCAGCACCATAGCAGCGGAACCGATTGCTTCCGCAATGACTTCATTTTTTGTTTAGTAGTTCAAGTAGTTCAGTAGTTCAATGTAGACTGCATCATAATTATCCCTCTCCTCCCTCCCTCAAAATCCACAGCAGCACAAATAGATGCTACAATGTCTTCATTTTCGTTTAGCAGTTCAAAGTAGACTAGGCTACACTACAAGGATCCCACCAAATCCACAGCAGCACCATAGCAGCGGAACCGATTGCTTCCTTAATGATTTCACTTCTGCTTTCAAAGTGGACTGCATCATAATTATCCTTCAAGTCCACAGCAGCACATATTGAGGCTAAAATGGCTTCATTATCGTTTAGCAGTTCTAAGTAAACTAGAAGGCAAATATTCCACCAAATATACAACAACACTGTTGTAACAGAACCGATTGCTTCTGCAATGGTTTTATCTTTCTCTAGAAGCTCGAAATACGCTCCATCATAGACTTATCACCAAATTTAGGACAACACAGCAGCTTCTTTAGTGATTTCATTTTCAGACACAGTTGAAAGTAAGTTCAGTTCAAGCTACCTCCGGTGATTAATCACCGAATCACGGTGATTTTGGTTCTCCAGGGGATTCTTTAGGGTTCATATCTAGTTCTATTTCTTGACGTTGATTCTAAAATGGAGGTAATACCCAACTTTGGATTTTGTGTTAATTCGTTTTCGATAGTTTCACGTCCTTGTTAACTTTTATATGGAACCGAAAACAATTTAATTACACAATCTTATATATTCTCTGTTGGCCATGTAGCACCCAGGGTAAGCAATAAGACAGAAGCGTTTAATCGGTAGGCCTATTTTACCAGCATCATCCATGGATATTACATAAACTATATGAAGATACAATCAAAAGCACCATTTCTTATTTTTAGGTTTCGAGTTTCCCTTTGCTCCAAGACTACACAGGAAGGCATAACTATTTAGGTTAATCCTTTTTTTATGTAGCTTGCTATGAATTATTAATGTATTGTGGTTCTATTCATGAATTTAATATAAAGCCTCGATTGTTGCTGAAGTTGACACAAATTATCTCAAGGAAACTTACTAAGAAGGCATGCTGAATCTCATGAATCTTTTTCTATCATCCTACATCCTTTGGGGTTATTTTCCTAATATGTGCAAATCTTCTTTTGCTAATAACTTTTCACAGGTATTCCTAGGCTTAATGTTTCGTTACAGCGTTTAGGTACACAAAATGTGAAAACAGATAGAAAGACGCTGACCTTGTCTATTAGGCCATTATTGCTAATGGGGAAACGTCAGCGATAAAATGCACGTTCGTATAGCTAAGGATGCTGTGATGCTGACTTCGAACGATTTCATTAAGTCGACAAAGCTATCGAATACAGTATCCTGACAGAAAGGTTTTAGAAAATTCATATTCGATGATTCTCACGAACAGGGGCGTCCAGGCACCCCTGCAATAAGGAAGAGGGTAGGGGATAACCTTAGAGTTCGCCCATATTTTATATAATCAGTCTAATCACTTTTATAATCACTTTAAATTCTACGGTAGATTCCCCGTGACATTCAAGAAACTTCCTGAATCCTGTTCGGTCTTTTCTTCAAAATTAATTTAAAAAACTTTTTCGACGACACAAGTTTTTCAAATAAAAGTAAAGAGCGTCATTGAACCAAAAACGAATAGAAATAATGACAAATAATTTTCCAAGCGTAAAACTATCACAAATCACCATCAATAAATAAATGAAACCAAAGACGATCAAAAATTACAATAAATAAACGACTCAAGCTCAAATGAGCAAAAATTAACATGAGCAGGACTGGCAACCCCCATGCCTTCTCCAGACCAGAACATAATTTGCACTTTACTGAAAAAAATCCATAAAATATTAGTTTCTTATACATATACTGACATTTATTCCTTAAAATGTTAATAATTTTTTAAAATAAAAAAAGTGAAAACATTTGAAATGTATTCTGTTTTCAGTAAAGTGCAAATTATGTTCTAGTCTTGAGAAGGCATGGGGATTGTCAGCCCTACTTATGTTAATTTTTGCTCGTTTTGAGTTTGACTCGTTTATTTATTATAACTTCTATTCGTTTTGGGTTTCATTAATTTATTGATTTGATTGGTGATTTGTGGTAGTTTTACAATTGGAAGATTATTTGGCTTTATTTCTGCTCATTTTTGGTTTAATGGAGCTATTTACTTTTCTGTGAAAAACTTGCTTTTCGGAAATTTTTTGAAATTAGTTTTTAAGAAAAGACAGGACAGGATTCAGGAAGTTTCTTGAATGTCACTTGGGGAATCTACCGCAGAACTTTAGGTATAACCTAGACTGATTATATAAAATATGGGTGAATTCTACTAACCCTCCAATCTCTTCTGACTCTTAAATGGCATTAGAACTTTTTGACTTAGTTCAACATGCACTTAAATATTCCTTGAAAGCTTCACCTTAATACTTTTAGCTTGTGTAGTAGCAATAGTTGTATTAGCATTAGTTGCAGTATGCGCATAGCACCTCTGGTTTCTTCAACATCCCTTCAACACACGCTGAAAGTTTAAACCATCAACCGTTCCTGAAGCATTTTTGATACGTCCTCTTAACAACCTATGTGGGCATAGTGTGTTTCAATTTAGTTCTATACTGTTTCAATATTTTCCGAGTTTTTCGCCTTGATCTATTTAAAGAACTTGAATTGCATACTGAAAGTTATCGATGGGTGTTTCTAGTGTATCTAGGTATTTCAATCAATCCATGTAACGCTTCAAAAGATACCAAATTTCCCTATGAAAATTTTTGTTTCCATCAGTCCTTTTAAAATTGTCGCTGCAACTTCTTTTTGATACTTCCAAAACCTTTAGGCCACAGTCTTTCAAATTTAAATTCAATCCGTATTTGATGTAGCATACATAAGCTACTTTATTAACCGCTTTGAATCATGGGATAGCTTTGATTCTGAGCTTACATTCCTAAAAATAATTTCTTATTGCAACAAATAAAAGTGTTCTTTAGGTGGTCTTTATGTTGCGATTTTTCCCGGAGACATTTTATAAGAAATAATTTCTAAAGTTGTCATCGCACATCTATTTCCTTGCCATACTAGAGGCAAGTTTAGCTTTTGCTATTTTTTAAAAGTTTTTACTCAAGATCAGCCTTCCTTATAAATTTACCTGTATTATTGTCCTTGTTTAAGAAGTCGGCAGCTTCACTTATACAAAATCCAGGAGCCGGTGCTTGGACAGCTTCTAACAGACATGCACGCCATTTCTCTTTATTCTGAACCTGACAATCATTAACACTTTGAATGATGTTCATAACCTGTAGTCCGTTCTCACCAGAGATGGCGCTATCCTGCGTAAAGAATAAGAGGAAGGATAGTCGTATTACAGTGATCTCTGATAGATGGCGTGAGAGAAACTTTGTAAAAAAGGCCAAATTTGTTACATTCGTTTGAATTCGTTATACAAGTTATCATTCGCAAATTAGAGCGCACAAATAAGTTCCAGGTCCATACAATATAGTAGAGAACATCTACAATTACACAATTTACCGATTTAGAAATATTGATTAATTTTAAACGAAAACTCCTGAGCATTTATAAAAAAAAAGTTGCTGATTTTATGTGTCATGAAGTTGGTACCACCAATAAACGGCCAAATTTCAAAAACCTCTTTACTGTTGTCACTTCGGCTTAAGATTTATAATCTTAAAATAAAAGCATACGAGATATTCTGCTAAAAAACTTAGATTTTTTTTTCAATTTTGGAGCCATAGGCATTATTGCATGCGACAAAATTAAGAAAAAGGCAATGGAAAAAAATCATATAAAATTCAACTCGGAATTACGCCAAAAAGAAAATTGTCACGCTTGACTTGGTTTACAATTTAAGTTAGTGCAGTTTTATTACGCCAAGTTTTTACTTTATTTCTGATTCTATTAGACAGAAAAGAGAAAAGAGGGGTGCATTCCAAAATCCTTGATCCACACTTAACGGAAAGGATTACATAGTAATAGTGAAAAAAAAGTTGAAAATAAACGTTATTTGATTATATTAATTAGACGTAAGTACAAATAAGAAACAAGTTATTGTGTTGCTGGAGCAGCACTTTGGTTTAAGTCTTTTTATTTCCTATGCTTCTGATTTTGGTTTACTGAGAGTTTTTTTTACAGGAAGTGGGGACCTTAAGCGGGATTGAAGAATCCAGACTAACAGCTTTAATCAAAACTTTCAAAATGATATGTGAAGAAGAATTTTTCTTCAGGAAAAATGATGACACGTTCACTAGAGACGTTCTAAAATACGCTTTTCCGCTTAACCTCAAACTTATTATCCATTTCCTGACTTACAAGAGGGACAAAGGGACAACGTTGGCCTCCATTCATGCAAATTGAGAATACCTACATAATTCGCCTTAGAACAAAGTACAGGATGCTACATCTCTGCTTAAAAGTTGATGTTGGGAGGAGGGTAGTTTAGAAGGGCTTTGGGCCAATTTTATGCCTCCAATCATACAGTATAAAGTACAACACTGCTTGAGGAATTTTGAGAGTCAGTGTGCTCTTTACGCTCCAACCGTACTATGCTTCAATCATCAGGGCGTACACATGCAACCAAGGGACAGACAGGCGAAGCTGCGAGACAGAAAAGCTTCAAATCCAACAGGTGGTAGACTATACCGTGGTACACAAAAAATAGGACTTGATTTCCCGGAGATCGATCACGTGAGATTAGTTACTTCTGCGGGAGCTAGCTGAGGAACGGCCAAAATTCAAAAGGAATGATATACGCTTGAAACATGGTGAGCAAGTGCTTACAGTCAAATAAACTTTTCCCAACAAATATTAGACGGCTGACCTTTACGATCTAGTTGCTAGTAGCCCTCAAAATTTCATAGTCTAGTCCTAGTCTATGGATTAACGACGTTTCTTGACTAAAAAGGCCTCTCCGTCGACCAAGAGGCAACTGGGATTGAATTCTGGGCCCATATCACCTAGCAGATATCAATCCGCTGTACTAATGCAGGCTCAAAATCTCATAGTTCAGGAAGTCCCCGACTTTAGAAACCATGAGACTTGCTAGTGCTTTTATCGTTAGAGCCAGCGATCTAAAAATACTTGGGGAAAGTATTTTTGAATGAGAGTACTTGCTTACAAAATTCCAAGGGAATCCGGACACTTTCCTGCTTAAGACAGGTTGGACTGAAAATGTATGCACGCCTTTGAAAATATGCCCCGTCATTTCCCACAACCAAAAAAATTCGTACCACAAGTCTCAAGCAGATCTGAGCTCTTTCTTGCAGAAGTCTGAGGAGAGACATATAGCCAACCTTTGAAAGCCATCATTCTCACTTCCCTTCAGCTTAAGGTATTTTCCCTATAAATTTCAAGCTGATGTGTGAAAAAGAAACCTATTCACTGCTCTGCTTAAATTTTGGTTATGGGTGATACAGGAGTAGCCATGGGTCCGTTTTACGCATGAAATCATACAAATTGAAATATTTAATGATCTTGGTTCAAACAAAGTGCAACATGCTATGTTTCTCCAAGAAAGCTGGTGGTAAAAGAGAGGAAGAATGTTGTAGGGGTCGCAGCCGGACTTGGCGCCTCCAATAGCATATATTGAAAGTTACTGCAGGTCACCAGCTTAAACAAGGTATTACCTGGCTAACGTTTCGCTCAATTACTGGTAGGGAGAGGCAGGGAGAATAGAGCTTGGAATTGAGGGGCAAGGATGTTTTATAATGGAGATATAACGAAGAAACCCCCTCCCCCCCCGTAGGTGCCACGAAACTTATAAGTTAATATACCAGTAAAAAAAAAAAAGTTCTGACTTTAAACACAGTTTGAATTGCGGTCTACTAAAAATTCGCTATTGTTCTATTGTGAGTAACAAGTACTAGAAATCAAAAAAAAAATTGCCCTTTCTAAGCAAATAATATTGCAATAAGTTTTCTATACCAATACAGGTGTTTTCGTAGAACTGCCAACTACAGGCTACCACTATCCCCACCCCGCCCCCTCCCCCAAAAAATAACTGACAATAAAAACACCGGTAAGATAATACCAGTCAATTAGTCGCCACACAAAAACAGGTACATTACTTAATTGGGTACATTCCTTGACAAATGGCACTTGTGATTGTTTGTACTGCTCATTTGAAGCTGAATAAAAGGGCTTCTAAATAAAGTAGACGAAACTTGGTTAATTTTTAAAATGTCTAGAATGACTGCAGTAACTCAAGGAGCATTACGTGACATCTTTGCAAAGTTTACATTAACATAGCAACCTTTCAAACTAAGTAAGCTCTGGCAATCAGCCCAATCTGTTTCCTCCTATAATATTCGGTTCTGAAAATATTTAGTCTTCTTCTTCTTGTTTGGATTGTTATGGAGACACTTTCGCACCATCTCATCACCGGGATCAAATTCCGGGCTCTGCAATGAGTTGCTGCAGTTGAGTTCAAACTCTGGGTTCCCTATTACCGGAGAATCACACTGCACCATTACAGGACAATGTTTCGAAGTTTCTTTTTTTCCAGTTTCTGTAATTTTCTGTAATTCCAGTTTCAGTAATTCAAGAATTACAGTTTCTGTAATTCCAGTTCGAAAGTAATTTGGAAAAGCAGGGATAGTATGTTGCTTACAGAAAATAGAAGGAAACTGGGTTTATATTCACATATTCTAAGTTATAATGGGCTTGAACACTCATATAGTGTTACAATTAATCATTCGACTGCTACTGAGAGCCATGAGGCCAGATCGTGATTTGAAATTTAACTTGAACCGTTATAAACATAAAATACAAAACACGAAGAATAATTTTGGATTAATATCCAAAGTTTCTTTGTTTCAGTTTTTTTATGCGCTATATGTATAGCCCTTTCCTTGCTCACAGAGATAGTAGGGAAATAGAAATCTAGATATAAAAATTGCTTTGCTGTACCTTAAATACTAAAGAAGCATCAAAATGACCTTCAAAAGAAATCTCTAGCGATCCTCAAAAGAAGAATTAAAAACCCCAAATGAACTTATCTCCATCTGAGTTATTGCAGCCGGGATGGGGTTGGGTGGCGTTTTTTTCTGGAAGTATGAGTTCAGGGAAAAGAGAGTACGCCCTCGAGAATTATTAGTTTTTTCATGAGATGAAATAAATACATAAGACAAACATGTGAAAAATTGGTCACTAAACAACACTGAAAACAATTTATCGATCATCAACTCTGGAGATTCACAAGGAAAGATCCTTAGATTGCTCCAAGCTGCAATTTAAGGTAAATATGCTTACCTGTACTACAGCAGTAACAAGAACTCCAGAATCCATCCGATAAATAGAACCCAAAAACATGGGGAGACAGAGAATAGCAATCCAGGCAATCACAGCTAAAACAATATTATTCCAAACTCCAGCTGTAAATATTCGAATCTTGCTGAATGTAGATAAAAGCCGTAAATCATAAGAAGGCAGTTCCACAAAAGCAGCTGGAATTATTAAAAAGACTAGAAAACCAGCTCCATCAATCGTCAAACTCTCACTGAAAAGAAAGAAAATAAAGCTGTAAAGATAAGAAAACATTTCGACAAAAGCAGATAGAATTATTAAAAGGAAAAAGACTAGAAAATGAGCTACGGCAATTGTTAAATGCTTACTAAATAGAAAAAAAGTCCAAAAGCAAAAGTAACCATACTGCAATTCAGCACCTCCGTGCAGATAAACGCCAGATGTACATTCTTTGTTCTTCCCGTTCACATCGACTTGCTTGAAGTTTGTAAGAATGCAAACTTGTGTCTGATTGGTGGATTACTTTTTTTTGACAAATCATAGACCTTTTTAATTTCTTACGAAGTAGCTTATTCTGCGAAACTACAATTGTTTCAACTTCGCTTTACTTTTTACCTTACGTTTTAAGTTTCAACTCCGCTCTTTACTTTGATTAGAGAACATTGTTTAAAAAAAAAATAATTTGTGTGCTTTTTTCAGGGTTTAAAAATATACACAATAACCTTACAAAAAGACCTTAGTCCAACGTAGGCGAAGAAGTCAACATGAGTTTTTGCTAAAACAGGGCATTAAATACAGGTTTTACATCGCATCTCTCTTAAAAGTTCCCCTAAAATAATCTACAATTTTTTCATACTGCTGCTGCTACAAAACAAAATATATTTGGAACATTTTCTCTTTTACAACTTTAATCAATCAAAAATTGTTGAGACTTTCAGGACTGAACATCAGTAGGCCTATATATTAAACTGTCAATTGACATTCATTTGTTCTTTTCAGTAATTTTGGTGATTAAGGCGATTATTTGACGTTTGTCAAATGTTATAAGAAATAGAAACACACTGTTCAAAATAAAAATTGTTCTCAGCAAAGTGCAAATTACGTTCTGGTCTTTAGAAGGCACAGGGAACGATAGCCCAAAACAAGCTGAAACTAAAGAAGCAGGAGTGGTCCTGTTTTTGTACTTTCAGCTCGTTTTGAGCTTGATGTTATCTTTACGGGCCAAATGGTCATCAGAGGCAACGCTATAGCGTTGCCTCTGGTAAAGGACATGAGGCTCCAATGTTTTATTATTTATTATATTAAAAAAGTTTTTCCACAAAAGTTTTTCAAAGAAAAGTAAAGAGCTCCATTGAACCAAAAATGAGCAGAAATGAAGTCAAATTATCTCCCAAGCGTAAAATTTCAACAAATTACCATCAATAAATAAATGGAAACGAACAGTAATCATAGGCAGCGCAATCGCGCCGCCTAAGTAAAGAACGATGTTAGTACAATGTATTATTTATTTTTTGCGGTTAGACCAGGGCACTTCGTACCGAAGGAGTTGTCGTAGAAACTTCGAAAAGGGCTCATTCGATTAGAAATTGGAGTGGCTAGTGCCCTTTTTAATAGTCAAAAGTGATTGGAAGGCAACTAACACCCATTCCACGCCCACCATTTCCCAAAACACATCCAATCAAAATTTTGAGATAGCCATTTTGTTCAGCGTAGGTGATTTCCAGATAGAAATTATGTTTTTGAGGAGGACACTCCCCCACAGCCCTCAGGGCAAGGGTTGTAAGTTATGCCCTGGGGGCATATAAGATTTTTATAGAAAGCGTTATCGTAGAAACTTCAAAAAAGGCTCATTCGATTGGAAATTCAAACGGCTTGTCCCCTTTTTAATAGTCGAACGTGATTGGAGGGCAACTAATCCCCCTCTCACGCCCACCTTTTCCCCAAACACATCAAGTCAAAATTTTGAGATAACCATTTTGTTCAACGTAGTGGAAAGTTCTGAAAATTAGGTCTTTGAGGATGAAAACCGCCCCCCCCATAGCCCTCAGGGCAAGGGTTATAAGTTATGCCCTGGGGGCATATAAGGTTCTCATAGAAAGCGTTGTCGTAGAAACTTCAAAAGGGGCTCATTCGATTAGAAATTGAAATAGCTAGTGCCCTTTTTAATAGTCGAAAGTGACTGGAAGGCAACTAACACCCTTCCCACGCCCACCATTTATCCAAACACATCCAATCAAAATTTTGAGATAGCCATTTTGTTCAATGTAGTTGAAAGTTCTGTAAATTAGGTCTTTGAGGATGATAACCCCCTCAGAGCCCTCAGGGCAACGGTTATAAGTTATACCGTGGGGGCATATACGGTTCTTATTGTAAGCTTTGTCGTAGAAACTTGAAAAAGGGCGCATTCGATTGGGAATTCAAAGGGCTAGTGCCCTTTTTCATAGCCGAAAGTGATTGGAGGACAACTAACCCCCCTCTCACGCCCACCTTTTCTCCAAACACATACAATCAAAATTTTTAGATAGCCATTTTGTTCAAC
>JAQQPU010010101.1:20621-31000 GCA_029168905.1 Artemia sp. Kazakhstan ARC1039 | reverse complement strand
ATATATATATTAGAAAATTTCAGGTGCGAATTTCTAGTATGAATAAATCTAAGATGGGCCCAGGGGAAAATGATTTAATTTTGATATCTTTGGGACTTTCATAAACAGTCAGGTATAGATCTTGCCATGCTTTATAGAAATTTAAATGAGAAAAACAAGTTTTTCAACTAAAAGTAAGGTGCAACATTAAAACTTAAAACGAACAGAAATTATTGCGTATATGAGGGGGGTGACTCCTCCTCAACACCTCGCTCTTTACGCTAAGGTTTTTTTTAGTACTTTTGAAAACAGCTTCTTATTATTCTAATTAAAGGAACCTTGTGGTTCAAGAGTCGTTGCTAAACAATTGGGATAAATTTCAAACCTAAGCGCAAAGAGCGAGTTGTTGAGGAGTAGTGACCCCCTCATTTATGTAATAATTTATGTTTGTTTTAAGTTATAATGTTGCTCCTTACTTTCAGTTGAAAAAACTTATTTTTTTTAATTTAATTTCGGATCGTTTTTTTTAAATAATGCAGGGAAATCTAGCTCCACCTCCAGGGAGAAATCCCTCCTTTTCACGGATATATTCACTAGACAATTCAATCCTGGTAAAAATTTATCCCGGACAATTACCCTTAACATCTCCAAGCGTAAAATTGAGTCGGCCAACAAAAAGCATTTAATAAGCAATACAGCAATAAGAAAAAAAATAAAGCAATAAGAAGAATTTCGTATAGGAATTCTGGCAAATTCACCAGTGTAGAATTTCCCCTGAAAAGTTCACCTTCTGGAAGCTTTCCTCCCAATGAAAAATTATCCCCGTGGGAAATCCCCCATATGAAAATTCCCCCCCCCCCCACCCGAAAAATGTGTCCATACTTCCCAGTAACAAATACCGTATGTAAACAACGAGCAAATTTTATAACTTAAAGACCTTTCCCCAGGCCTGCGGGGGAGGGGGGTCATGATATCTCCAAAGGTATAGTTATTGAGCCTTTAAACTCTGCTTATATAAAATGGATCTATACAAATTTTGATCAGATGAATTTGAGAAAAAAGAGGCGTGGGAGGGTGCTCTAGTTGCCCTCCAATTTTTTAGTCACTTACAAAGGGCAGTGTAATTTTAATTTCCGTCCATATGAGTCCTCATCCGATATTCTAGGACCACTAGGTTTATGCAATCACTCTTGGGAAAAAAAACAAATAAACACGCATTCGTGATCAATCTTCTTGCAAAAAATACAAAATTTCACATTTTTGCAGATAGGATCTTGAAACCTCTTTAGTAGGGTTCTCTGAAAGGCTGAATCTGATGGTGTGGTTTTGACTAATCAATGCCTTTTAGGGGTTGTTTAACCCTTTTTTTGAAAATCAGGTAAATCTTCTCAGGTTTGAAGCCTTTGATGAATAAAAATTAAATTTATTGAAACTTATACATTGAAATCTGCATAATAATCCGATTCCTTTTATATACCAATTGGTATCAAAATTCTATCTTTTAGAGCTTCGGTTACTTTTGAGCCGGGTCACTCCTTACTTACAGTTTGTTATCACGAACGGTTTGTATTTTTAAGAGATTTTATTTCGAACAGTTTTTCTATTCAAGTATTTCATTGGTTTGACTGTTTGTTCTACTTTACCTAGAGATGCAGTGCATGAGCTACTTGGACATGTCCCGATGCTGGCTGACCCACAATTTGCCCAATTTTCACAGGAACTGGGAATTGCATCAATTGGTGCGTCTGATGCTGATATCGAGAAAATAGCCACGGTAGGTTTGAATGTAAACCCCCTATAAATCACATTTTGGTTAATATGATTTTAGCCACAAGTAAAACTGGATTGGTGCAATAAGACGTCCACCCCAAAATTATTAGATGTCCACCCCAAAATTATTCGAGCTAATTCCTCAGAATAATATAAAAAAGCTAGTTTTTGCCTTTTTTCAAAAAATTTTGAGTCAAAACTGCCTAAAACATGATAAAACGCCCCTAGATATGATTCATCATCCCTCCTTTCGTTTATATGAGAAGAGGCATTTAGGGTTCGTAGGGTCCCTTAATCCCATCAGTTTTTGGCATTGTGGTCTATTCCAAACAGAAATGACACATATACGTGCCACGTATAGGTACGTATCTTGTAACAAGCATACGCGCAGATTAAATCAGTGACTTACTGGCCTTTTCATTAAATTGTTTGTTAATCACGCTTACATTCAAAGACTGGGATCTTAAATTAATAATTGTTTTTTGGGATTTTTGTTGTTGGGTCCATAAAAGGATTACATAAAAGTCATTTACAGAGAGAGAGAAAAAATTACGTTGAATATTATGATGAAATGAAACACGTTAAAAAATGAATAAAAAAGATCAGACAGACTCACTAAAAAGAGAGAGAAAAAGAAATAACTTCTAAGAAGCCGAAAAAAAAAAAAATCAACAATCTAAAAGGCGTAGACGTTTAAAATAGCAGTCTGGTTCCTCAAGCCTCTGACGCTCTGGGTCTACCAAATAGTATTTCTTATGCAATGATTTTGGCTCGATGTCCTAGGACAGAAAAATGTGCTGCTGGGTGTGGAATCTTTCTCTTTTAAGGAGAATTTGATATGTGTTATTAGCTTTTAAGGTCGGTCTTTTACTGTCGTGTTATTAAACTTTTTTTCTGCTTATTTTTGATAAGTAGATCTTGATGCCACCTACTGCAAAATACTTGAAAACTTCAATTCAAAATCAACGGAATATTCTATTCTATTCTATAATTTCTGCTTTATTATCATTAGATAATAATTGCCCATTTTGGGGATCCTGTACCCCTAACCAGTCACATGCACGGCAATTTTATTTTTTAGGATGGGGGGGGGGGGGAGTAATACAAAAAATATATTTTGTAATTCGAAAGACAACTTCAACCTCAATCCTTTTATTTGACTTATAATCTAATGAATTAAAAAAACTTTTTCCTTAAAATAAGTTTTCAAAAAAAGTAAAGAACTCCATTAAACCAAAAGTGAACAAAAATAGAATAAGATAATCTACCAAGCATACAACTACCACAAATTAGTACCAATAAATAAATGAAACCCAAAACGAACAGAAATTAAAATAAATAACAGAGTGAAACTCAAAACGAGAAGAAACTAATATGATTAGGGTTTAAAACCCCTATGCTTTCTAAAAGCAAGAATGTAATTTGTACTTTACTTAAAAATTTAAATGAATATGCATTGTCAGTTTAATATACATATGCTGATATTTATTACTTAAAATATTAATTTATTTTTGATTTCTTAAAGTTATAAAAGTGAAAACATTTAAAAGAATTTTTCAGTAAAATAAAAATTATATTCTTGCTTTTAGAAAGCATAGGGGTTTTGAACTGGGGTTTTGAAACTCCCAATTGAATGAGCCCTTTTTCCGAAGTCTCTACGACAACGCTGTCTATAAAACCTTACATACCCCCAGGGCATAACTTAGAACCCCTGTCCTGAGGGCTGTGGGAGGGAGGGGTTGTCATCCTCAAAGACCTAATTTTAAGAACTTTCAAATACGTTGAACAAAATGGCTATATTAAAATTCTGATTGAACGTGTTTGGGGAAATGGTGGGGGTGATAGGGGGACTAGTTGCCTTTCAATTACTTTCGACGATTAAAAAGGGCACTAGCCATTTCAATTTCCAACCGAATGAGCCATGTTTGAAGTTTCTGCGACAACAGTTTCGATAAAAACCTCAGATATACCAAGGGCATAACTTACAACGCTTGTCCTGAGGGCTGTGGGGGTTGTCATCCTCAAAGACCCAATTTCTAGAACTTTCAACTACGTTGAACAAAATGGCTATCTCAAAACTTTGATTGGATATTTTTGGGGAAATGGTGGGCGTGAGAGAAGGGTTAGTTGCCCTTTAATTATTTTTGACTATTAAAAAGGGCACTAGCCCTTTCAATTTCCAACCGAATGAGCCCTTTTTGAAGTTTCTGCGACAAAGTTTTCTATAAAACCCTTATATACCCATAGGGCATAACTTACAACACTGGCCCTGAGGGCGGTAGGGAGAGTGTCATCCTCAAAGACATAATTTTTAGGATCTTTCAACTACAATGAACGCAATACCTATCTCAAAATATTGATTGGATGTGTTCAGCCTTTCAATTTCCAATCGAATCAGCCCTTTTTGAAGTTTCTACGACAACGCTTTCTATAAAAGCTTATGTGCCCCTAGGGTATATCACTTACCCTGAGGGCTGTGGGGGGGGGGGGAGAGTGTCATCATCAAAGATACAGTTTCCGGACCTTTTAACTACATCCTGCAAAATGGCTAACTCAAAATTTTGATTGGATCTGTTTGGCGAAATGGTGGGTGTGAGAGGGCTGTTACTTTTACCCCAATCACTTTCGACTATTCAAAGGGGCACAAGCCCTTTTAATTTTCAATCGAATGAGCCCTTTTCGAAGTTTCTACGACAACTCCTTCGATACGAAGTGTAATGGTCTAAAAGAAAAAAATAGTACACTTTACGAACATCGTTCTTTACGTAGGCAGCGCTATTGTGCTGCCTATGTCTTAAAAATCTATATAAAGAAGTTTAAAATAACAAATTTTGCCTTGCTTGAAGGTATTTTATTCCCTTTGGTAATTCGCTTAGAGAATTCGCTTATCAAGAGCGGAGTGTTAGTAGTAGAATGTGTCAAATAGATTCTATGGGACGTATAGGGATCACTGAAGCGTATCAAGTTGAATCAACTTAATATGGGTCATCCCCTAGGGCACTCTTGAGGTTAAACGAACTTTATCTAGGTCATTCTCTATTATACTTCTATGGGACGTATAGGAACCACTGAAGCGTATCAAGTTGAATGAACTTAATATGGGTGACCCCCTAGGGCACTCTTGAGGTTAAACGAACTTTATCTAGGTCATTCTCTATTATACTTCTATGGGACGTATAAGAACCACTGAAGCGTATCAAGTTGAATGAACTTAATCTGGGTCATCCCCAAGGGGACTCTTGAGGTTGAACGAACTTTATCTAGGTCATTCTCTATTATACTTTGTGTACAGCACAAAAAACCCAGTACACAGTGCTGTACTGTGTACAGTACAGCACTCTTGAGGTTGAACGAACTTTATCTTGGTCATTCTCTATTATCCTTCTATGGGACGTATAGGAACCACTGATGCGTATCAAGTTGAATGAACTTAATCTAGGTCATCCCCTAGGGCACTCTTGAGGTTGAAAGACCTTTATCTAGGTCATTCTCTATTGAGGTTCCATTTTGCGGGGACATTTAGGAACAACTGAAGCGTATCAAGTTGAATGAACTTTATCAAGCCATTCCCTAGGGCACTCTTGAGGTTGAACGATCTTTATCCAGGTCATTCTCTATTGAGGTTCCATTTTGCGGGGACATATAGGAACCACTGAAGCGTATCAAGTTGAATGAACTTAATCTAGGTCATCCCCTATTATACTAGGTCAGCCTCTATTATACTTTGCAGAGACGTATAGGAACCACTGAAGCGTATAAAGTTGAATGAACAAAACCTGTCAAAGAGTTTGCATCAAGAATGCATCATGGGATAATTACAGAACTGTGAATGATGAAAACTTGTAACATTTACCTAAAAAATAACTATATTTGCGAAAAAGGTATAGCATGTGCGAATTGGACTTTATGAACGATCTTAATTGTTGATTGAATAACAGGGGTGAGAATGATCCTAATTAGTGATCGGATTGTATGAAGGTGGTAAAAAAAGGGTTAAACTGATTACCAGTTAAGGTAGCCCTGAAGGGGCTGTTAACTCATAGTCAATTTATTATAAATTTGGAATAGCATCAATCTATGGGAATGCTTAACGATGATAAAATGGTCCCATGAGTTGACCTAGCTTTACTTCACCGATGTGTTCTGTATAATACACAAGCACTGTTTGAACAGTGTTGTCAATATAAAATACGGTCTAACGTTATAGTATACTAAAAAGTTGATAATAATAGAGATGTAGATGTCAAGAAAAGAATTTTAATAATGAAATTCAGAACAGCCCTTAGAAATCCTTGCAAATCAAGTAGTGAGCTGTATATGAATATGAACCGTCAAGGATCATAAGCACCATTGACCCTAACCACCAGGGACCTCAACCTCCAAAGGTCCCCTACCCCCAACCTCCAAGGGGGTCCCCTCCGCCCAACTTTTTTATACATTATAAACATCCTTTGTCGGATATATTGGATAAAATTGACAAAATCTAAGTATCAGAGTGATTAAATTCTATATCAGCATCTCTTTCTCGGATACATGGGAAAAAATTGACAAAATCTAAGTATCAGAGTGAATCAACTTTATCAACATCCTTCAAGTGCGTTATTAACATCATTTGTCGGGTATATTGGATAAAATTAACAAAATCTAAGTGTCAGATTGAATAAATGCTTTATCTACAATATTTGACGGATATCTCGGATAAAATAGACAAAATCTAAGTATCAGAGTGAATAAATTCATTATCAACATCCTTTGTCGGATATGTCAGATAAAATTGACAAAATCCAAGTATCAGAGTAATTAATTTCTATATTAACAGTTCTTTCTCGTATACATGGGATAAAATTGACAAAATCTAAGTATCAGAGTGAGAAAATGCTCTATCAACATCCTTTAAATGCACTATCAACATCATTTGTCGGGTATATCGGATAAAATTAACAAAATCTAAGTATCAAATTGATTAAATTCCATATCAACATCCATTTCTCGAATACATGGGATAAAATTGACAAAATCTAAGTGTCAGAATGAATTTTTTTTTTATCAACATCTTTTGTCAAATACAACTAATATAATTGACAAAATCTAAATATCAGAGTGAATAAATGCTTTATCAGCATCCTTTGTCGGATATGTTGGATAAAATTGACAAAAATCTAAGTATCAGAGTGAATAAATGCATTATCAACATCCTTTGTCGGGTATGTTGGATAAAGTTGACAAAATCTAAGTATCAGAGTCATTAAATTCTATATCAACATCCTTTTCTCGAATACATGGGATAAAATTGACAAAATCTATGTGTCAGAGTGAATAAATTCTTTATCAGCATCCTTTGTCAGATCCATCAAATATAATTGACAAAATCTAAATATCAGAGTGAATAAATGCTTTATCAGCATCCTTTGTCGGATATGTTGGATAAAATTGACAAAAATCTAAGTATCAGAGTGAATAAATGCACTATCAACATCCTTTTTTTGGGTATGTTGGATAAAGTTGACAAAATCTAAGTATCAGAGTCATTAAATTCTATATCAACATCCTTTTCTCGGATACATAGGATAAAATTGACAAAATCTTTGTGTCACAGTGAATAAATTCTTTATCAGCATCCTTTGTCAGATACATCAAATATAATTGAAAAAAATCTAAGTATCAGAGTGAATAAAAGCTTTATCAATATCCTTTGTCGGCTATATCGGAAAAGATTGACAAAATCTAAGTATCATATTGATTAGATTCTATCTCAACATCTCTTTCTCGAATACATGGGATAAAATTGACAAAATATAACCGTCAGAGTGAATAATTTTTTTTTATTAACATCTTTTGTCAGATACAATGAATATAATTGAGAAAATCTAAATATCAGAGTGAATAAATGCTTTATCAGCACCCTTTGTCGGATATGGTGGATAAAATTGATAAAATGTAAGTGTCAGAGTGAATAATTTTTTTTATCAGCATCCTTTGTCATATACATCAAATATAATTGACAAAATCTAAGCATCAGAGTGAATAAGTGCTTTATCAGCATCCTTTGTCGGATATGTAGGATAAAATTGACAAAAACTAAGTGTTAGAGTGAATAAATTTTTTTCATCAACATCCTCTGTCAGATACATCTGATAGAATTGACAAAATCTAAGTATCAGATTGAATAAATGCTTCATCAACATTATTTGTCGGATATCTCGGATAAAATTGACAAAATCTAAGTATCAGAGTGAATAAATTCATTATCAACATCCTTTGTCGGATATTTCGGATAAAATTGACAAAATCTAAGTATCAGATTTAATAAATGCTTTATCTACAGCATTTGTCGGATATCTCGGATATTGACAAAATCTAAGTATCAGAGTGATTAAATTCTATATAAACATCTCTTTCTGGCATACATGGGGTAAAATTGACAAAATCTAAGTATCAGAGTGAATAAATGCTTTATCAATATCCTTTAAATGCATTATCAACATCATTTGTCAGATATATCCGATGAAATTGACAAAATCTAAGTATCAGATTAATTAAATCCTATATCAACACCCCTTTCTCGAATACATTGGATAAAATTGACAAAATCTAAGTGTCAGAGTTAATAAATTTTTCTTATCAACATCTTTTGTCTGATACAGCGAATATAATTGACAAAATCTAAACATCAGAGTGAATAAGTGTTTTATCAGCATCCTTTGTCGGATATGTTGGATAAAATTGACAAAATCTAAGTGTCAGATTGAATAATTTTTTTTATCAACATCTTTTGTCAGTTAAATAAAATATAATTGATAAAATCTATGTATAAGAGTGAATAAATGCTTTATCAGCATCCTTTGTCGGATATGTCGGATAAAATTGACAAAATCTAAGTGTTAGAGTGAATAATTTTTTTTATCAACATCCTCAGTTAGATACATCGGATAAATTTGACAAAATCTAAGTATCAGATTGACTAAATGCTTTATCAACATCATTTGTCGGTTATGTCAGATAAAATTTCCAAAATCTAATTATCAGAGTGAATAAATTCATTATCGACATCCTTTGTCGGATATGTCGTATAAAATTGACAAAATCTAAGTATCAGAGTGATTATATTCTATATCAACATCTCTTTCTAAAAGCATTTCTAAAGCAGTTATTCACTCTGATACTTATATTTTGTCAATTTTATCCGACATATCTGACAAAGGATGTTGATAATTAATTTATTCACTCTGATACTTAGATTTTGTCAATTTTTTCCAAAATATTCGACAAATGATGCTGATAAAGCATTTATTCAATCTGATACTAAGATTTTGTCAATTTTATCCGACATATCTGACTGAGGATGCTGATAAAAAAAATTTATTCACTCTAACACTTAGATTTTGTCAATTTTATTCAACATATCCGACAAAGGATGCTGATAAAGCATTTAATCACTCTGATACATAAATTTTGTCAACTATATTTGATGTAACTGACAAAAGATGTTGATAAAAAAAAAATATTCACTCGGACACTTAGATTTTGTCAATTTTATCCCATGTTTTAGAGAAAGGGGTGTTGATATAGAATTTAATCAATATGAATCTTAGATTTTGTCAATTTTATCCGATATATCCGACAAATGATGTTGATAATGCATTTAAAGGATATTGATAAAGCATTTATTCACTCTGATACTTACATTTTGTCAATTTTATCCCATGTATGCCAGAAAGAGATGTTGATATAGAATTTAATCACTCTGATACTTAGATTTTGTTAATTTTATCCGACATGTCCGACAAAGGACATTCATAATGAATTTATTCACTCTGATTCTTAGATTTTGCCAATTTTATACAAGATATCCGACAAAGGATGTTGATAATGAATTTATTCACTCTGATACTTAGATTTTGTCCATTTTCTCCGACATATCCGACAAATGATGCTGATAAAGCATTTATTCAATCTGATACTTAGATTTTGTCAATTTTATCCGATGTATCTGACAGAGGATGTTGATGAAAAAAATTTATTCACTCTAACACTTAGTTTTTGTCAATTTTATCCGACATATCCGACAAAGGATGCTGATAAAGCACTTATTCACTCTGATACTTAGATTTTGTCAATTATATTTGATGTATATGACAAAGGATGCTGATGAAAAAATCTATTCACCCTGACACTTACATTTTGTCAATTTTATCCACCATATCTGACAAAGGGTGCTGATAAAGCATTTATTCACTCTGATATTTAGATTTTGTCAATTATATTCGTTGTATCTGACAAAAGATGTTGATAAAAAAACAATTATTCACTCTGACGGTTGTATTTTTTCAATTTTATCCCATGTATTCGAGAAAGGGATTTTTACATAGAACTTAATCAATCTGATACTTAGATTTTGTAAATTTTATCCGATATAGCCGACAAAGGATGTTGATAAAGCATTTATTCACTCTGATACTTAGATTTTGTCAATTATATTTGATGTATCTGACAAAGGATGCTGATAAAGAATTTATTCACTCTGACACATAGATTTTGTCAATTTTATCCCATGTAAACGAGAAAAGGATGTTGATATATAATTTAATGACTCTGATACTTAGATTTTGTCAACTTTATCCAACATACCC
>JAQQPU010010101.1:2906-20201 GCA_029168905.1 Artemia sp. Kazakhstan ARC1039 | reverse complement strand
ATAATGCATTTAAAGGATGTTGATAGAGCATTTTTTCACTCTGATACGTAGATTTTGTCAATTTTATCCCATGTATCCGAGAAAGAGCTGTTGATACATAATTTAATCACTCTGATACTTAGATTTTGTCAATTTTATCTGACAATTCTGACAAAGGATGTTGATCATGAATTTATTCACTCTGATACTTAGATTTTGTCAATTTTATCCGAGATATCCGTCAAATAATGTAGATAAAGTATTTATTCAATCTGATACTTAGATTTTGTCAATTTCATCCAATATACCCGACAAATGTTGTTAATAACGCACTTAAAGGATATTGATAAAGTTGATTCACTCTGATACTTAGATTTTGTCAATTTTATTCGATATATCCGACAAAGGATGTTTATAATGTATTTATTCACTCTGATGCTTAGATTTTATCAATTTTCTCTGACGTACCCGACAAAAGATGTTGATAAAGAATTTATTCATTCTAATACATAGATTTTATCATTTTTATCCGACGTATCTGACAAATGATGTTGATAAAAAAAAGGTTGAATAATTTTGAAGTCAAAAAAAATTTGGTTAAAAAAAGTGCTACTACAAGCAATATTTTTCCAATAGTAAAAGTCACGAGTAACATTTCTATATGAATATCATTTTGAATTTGGAAAATATTAAATGCGATTTTCTTATGTTTTAAGTATGTTACATGTCATTCTAAGAGATGTAAAAAAAAGTTGAAAAAATATATCATGTTAAAAAAATAATGAAAAAAGAAGTTAAAAAAACTTCAAAAAAAGTATAAGAAAAGTATAAAAAATGGGGCGGGGGACGGGGTTGGCAAAAAAGTTGGGTGGAGGGGATCCTTTTCGCTGCTGGGGATAGGGGACCTTTGGAGGTTGAGGTCCCTGGTGGTTAGGGTCATTGGTGCTTATGATCCTTGACGGTTCATATTCATATACACCTCACTGCTTGATTTGCAAGGATTTCTAAGGGTTGTTCTGAGTTTCATTATTAAAATTCTTTACTTGATATCTACATCTCTATTATTATTAACTTTTTAGTATACTATAACGTTAGACCGTATTTCATATTGACAACACTGGTGAAGTATTATATTGAAGTTATACTGGTGAAGTTATATTGACACATCGGTGAAGTAAAGCTAGGTCAACTCAAGGGGCCATTTTATCATCGTTAAGCTTTCCCATAGATTGATGCTATTCCAAATTTATAATAAATTGACTATGAGTTAACAGCCCCTTCGGGGCTTCCTTAACTGGTAATCAGTTTAACCCTTTTTTTACGACCTTCATAGAATCCGATCACTTATTAGGATCATCCTCACCCCTATTATTCAATCAACAATTAAGATCGTTCATAAAGTCCAATTCGCAAATGCTATACCTTTTTCTCAAATATATTTATTTTTTACGTAAATGTTACAAATTTTCATCATTCACAGTTCTGTAATTATCCCATGATGCATTCTTAACCAAAACCGATGAGATGCCTTTAAGCTAGAGGTTATCAAACTCTTTGACAGGTTTTGTTCATTCAACTTTATACGCTTCAGTGGTTCCTATACGTCTCTGCAAAGTATAATAGAGGATGACCTAGATTAAGTTCATTCAACTTTATACGCTTCAGTGGTTCCTATATGTCCCTGCAAAATGGAACCTCAATAGAGAATGACCTAGATAAAGATTGTTCAACCTCAAGAGTGCCCTAGGGAATGGCCTTGATAAAGTTCATTCAACTTGATACGCTTCAGTTGTTCCTATTTGTCCCCGCAAAATGGAATTTCAATAGAGAATTACCTAGATAAAGGTCGTTCAACCTCAAGAGTGCCCTACGGTATGACCTAGATTAAGTTCATCCAACTTAATACGCTTCAGTGGTTCCTATGGCCGTACGCAAAATGGAACCTCAATAGAGAATGACCTAGATAAAGGTCGTTCAACCTCAGGAGTGCCCTAGGGGATGACCTAGATTAAGTTCATTCAACTTGATACGCTTCAGTGGTTTTTTGTGCTGTACACAAAGTATAATAGAGAATGACCTAGATAAAGTTCGTTCAACCTCAAGAGTGCCCTAGGGGATGACCCAGATTAAGTTCATTCAACTTGATACGCTTCAGTGGTTCCTATACGTCCCATAGAAGTATGATAGAGAATGACCTAGATAAAGTTTGTTCAACCTCAAGAGTCAAACAAACACAACTTAAAAACAATAGGGAATTTTTTTTCAAGACAGTGCAATTTAAATCGGTGAATTTTTCGGCCCTATGTCCTAGGGCCGTCTTCAGCACAACATTAAAGAAAAATAAAAAACTTACATTAAAATACGAAGTTTAAAACTAAAAATGCTCTTAAAAACTTTTAAAACAGCCCAGCATCCTTACTTCAACGTAGTTCAATCAGGACTGATAAATAAAATGATGAGAGAGGATGAATTCATTCAAACGAAATAAAATAAAATTATTAACTGCAAGTTTTCAAAGCTAATCTTGCTTTTTTAGCAGCTAGTCTTAAAGGTCTTTTTGTAACGGGTTCAATACTATTGTCAATTGGTTTAATAAAATATTTTGTTAGATCATTTTTAATTTTTAAAATGAGATTCCCCACCCCGGGAATCTCAGTATCTAGGTTAAACCTAGCTCTAATCAGATTCCAGGCCTAGGGTCGGTTGGGCTAGCGACCCTCCAACTGAAAATTAAGGGCTACGCAAAGTGACTACATAGCCTCGGATCCGGACCCCCTTTTAAGATCTCGACCATCGCGCGTCAACGGACATGCTGACGACGTCAGATGGTCTGACAGCCTGTCCGAGTTCCTGACGATGGCAAATATCAGGTTGAGCGATGTGCAAACCCTTGCCATGGACCGAAGTGGATCGAGGAGGCAGACGTCACTCTCTACGCCGATTAGCGCCCGGCAGGAGACATAAGTCAAAGTAAGTCAAGTCAATTTTTAATTAGATTTGAGTATAAAGAATTCAGTGAATACTCTCCAAGTCCCTATTTAAGGAAATATGTTTATTTATTTTGAGCCTAATTTAGATAGATTCCCGAACTACCTGTTTTATCCCCAAATCACTACTAATGAGAGAAGATTTTTCAAAAAGTATTGTGTGGCTGGGATTATCAAATATATGGCTAGCTAAAGTAGAATCAAAGGAGTTATTAGAACTATTAGCACCCAACGCTTTGTCTATGTCTTCTTTATGCTGATGTATCCACCTTTACAGATTCTGATGAGTTCTACCAACGTAGTAATTGCCACAATCGCATGGTATTTGATCAACCCCTCTTTGGCGAGTAACTGGGGTTTTATTTTTTACCGGAGTTTAAAAAATTTGTGATTTTAAAATTATTAGTGAAAACTAAATACAAATTATTTTTTGTGCAAATATTTTTTTATTTTTCTTGTGATTCTTGGGATGTACGGAAGATAGATTATATTAGAGGGTTTTCCGGAGCTTCACATTGTGAAATATCGTTGATTTTACGAAAATGTCTTTTTAGTCTACGGTTAATCGTATTATTGACAAAAGGAATGGGGTATCCGTTGCCAGAAAGAATATCTCTGATAAAATTTATTTCTGCTTTTATGTATGAATCGGAGCAAATGTTCAGGGCACGGTCAATAAGAGAAGTTACAACTGCTCTTTTAACTTGTGGGGGGTGATTGGAACTAAAATGAAGATATCTATTGTTTTGCGTTGGTTTTCTATAGATAGTAAAATCCAAATTATTAGTATTACGGATAATTAGCACATCTAAAAATGGTAGTTTATTTTCAATTTCAGTTTCTAGGGTAAATTGCAAATTTCTATCATAAGTATTAAGATGATCTAGGAAACCCCGAAGTTCAATTTCCCCATAATTCCAAAGTGACATTACGTCATCCATGTAACGACCCCAGTAGACATGTTTTAAAAAATAAGAATTTAATGCCCAATTTAAAAGTTTTAAAAGTTTTTAAGAGCATTTTTAGTTTTAAACTTCGTATTTTAACGTAAGCTTTTAATTTTTCTTTAATGTTGTGCTGAAGATTGCCCTTGGACATAGAGCCGAAATATCCACCGGTTTGAATTGAACTGTCTTTAAAAAAAAATTTCCCTATTATTTTTAAGTTGTGTTTGTTTGATATGGAAAGGCAGTGTGGTCTTCGTCAATATTTACGTCTAGCTTATGGGGAGCAGTTGACCTATGATATTTTTTTTTATTAGCTTAGGTAAACAACCATGCAAATATTATTAATCAACAAAAATTTTTAGAATCCTGCAGAAACGAAAATCTTATTCCAAAGTCTTTAAGATATAAACTACATCTAAATGCCCAGAAAGAAGGGCAATTTGCTCATACACTACAATTAATAACCTTAGTCCATAATATTAAGGACAAAAAGCAAAAAAGACATATCATTTCCTCAGAAAGAAAATCTCTCGAAAATTTTTTGTTTGAAAACCTGTCCACTGTTGATTTTTCTCAAGTTGTTAGATTAGAAAGGAATTTGTTTTGCCATGATTTTCGCTTGCCAAAGGAACGACTTTATACAAAATTGGAAAAATTGAGAGAGGAATCTTCGATGAGAAACAGTATTTATTCTCCAAGATTCACTCCTGGACCCGCTCTTGTTAACCTCTCTTCTAGAACATTTGAAACCCAGGAAATCGAAACACTGGAAAAAGGTCCAAAATTCTCTTTTCTGCCGAAACAGGTTCCCGTGGCGGATATAGTTTCCTCTTTAGAGTCCGCTTTGCATAAATACTAGCCTACCCATCTGTTTCAAACCCTGATGAAGTTAGGTCTTGTCTGATAAATACTCTTAATAATAGCCAAAATAGGCTAAGTCTCCTACCACTTTCACACAAAAAGAATTGAACGACATAAAAATACTATTTAACCTCCGCAAAGACCCATCTATTATAATAACCAAAGCAGACAAAAGCAACTCACTTGTTGTCATGAATACGACAGAATATGATAACAAAATCTTTTCACTTTTAAAAGACACAAGTACATATAAGCCGATCACTCATGATCCTACTGATCAATTTACTAATAATATTATAAATGAATTAAAGCAGCTAAAACAGAATGGTAAAATCACACCACGATTATACAACAAATTTTTACCCCCGTGGTAGTTTCTGTCCAAAATTTTACGGCTTACTAAAACTGCATAAACAAGGTACTCCCTTAAGACCTATCGTAGCCTGTACTAAAGCCCCCGCTTCCAATATTGGAAGATGACTTTGCACAGCTTTCAAACCTCTACCGTATTCACAAAATTCCTACATTAGTAATACAGCAGATTTAGTTAAAAAACTTAATAACACAAGTATTTCAGAAAACACAATAGTTAGTAGTTTTGATATTGTTTCCATGTACACGAATATAGATGTGGCTACTTCTGATCAATTATTAAAAAACAAAATAGAAGAAAATTATCACTTAATCGAAGACTCAGCGACAGGGATTGATTGTGAAGTTTTATTTAATCTTGTTAAAATTTGTAATAAGTTTTCAATGTATTTTCAGTTTCGTGATTCTTTTTATCAACAAATAAATGGGTTACCAATGGGAGCAGCTTTATCCGGCCTACTGGCAAATATTTATGTCGAGAACCTTGAAAATTGGGCATTAAATTCTTATTTTTTAAAAGATGTCTACTGGGGTCGTTACACGGATGACGTAATTTCACTTTGGAATTATGGGGAAATTGAACTTCGGGGTTTCCTAGATTATCTTAATACTTATGATAGAAATTTGCAGTTTACCCTAGAAACTGAAATTGAAAATAAACTACCATTTTTAGATGTGCTAATTATCCGTAATACTAATAATTTGGATTTTACCATCTATAGAAAACCAACGCAAAACAATAGATATCTTCATTTTAATTCAAATCACCCCCCACAAGTTAAAAGAGCAGTTGTAACTTCTCTTATTGACCGTGCCCTGAACATTTGCTCCGATTCATACATAAAAGCAGAAATAAATTTTATCAGAGATATTCTTTGTGGCAACGGATACCCCATTCCTTTTGTCAATAATACGATTAACCGTAGACTAAAAAGACATTTTCGTAAAATCAACGATATTTCACAATGTGAAGCTCCGGAAAAACCCTCTAATATAATCTATCTTCCGTACATCCCAAGAATCACAACAAAAATAAAAAATATTTGCACAAAAAATAATCTATATTTAGTTTTCACTAATAATTTTAAAATCACAAATTTTTTAAACTCCGGTAAAGATAAAACCCCAGTTACTCGCCAAAGAGGGGTTTATCAAATACCATGCGATTGTGGCAATTACTATGTTGGTAGAACTCATCAGAATCTGGAAAGGCGGATACACCAGCATAAAGAAGACATAGACAAAGCGTTGGTTGCTAATAGTTCTAATAACTCCTTTGATTCTGCTTTAGCTAGCTATATATTTGATAATCCTAGCCACACAATACTTTTTGAAAAATCTTCTCTCATTAGTAGTGATTTGGGGATAAAACAGGTAGTTCGTGAATCTATCGAAATTAGGCTCAAAATAAATAAAAATATTTCCTTAAATAGGGACTTAGGAGAGTATTCACTGAATTCTTTATACTCAAATCTAATTAAAAATGATCTAACCAAATATTTTATTAAACCAATTGACAATAGTATTGAACCCGTTACAAAAAGGTCTTTAAGACTAGCTGCTAAAAAAGCAAGATTAGCTTTGAAAACTTGCAGTTAATAATTTTATTTTATTTCGTTTGAATGAAATCATCCTCTCTCATCATTTTATTTATCAGTCCTGGTTGAACTTCGTTGAAGTAAGGATGCTGGGCTGTTTTAAAAGTTTTTAAGAGCATTTTTAGTTTTAAACTTCGTATTTTAATGTAAGTTTTTAATTTTCTTTAATGTTGTGCTGAAGACGGCCCTTGGACTTAGGGCCGAAATATTCACCGATTTAAATTGCACTGTCTTGAAAAAAAAAAATTCTCTATTTTTTTTAAGTTGTGTTTGTTTGATATGGAAAGGCAGTGTGGTCTTCGTCAATATTTAAACCTCAAGAGTGCCCTAGGGGATGACCCAGATTAAGTTCATTCAACTTGATACGCTTCAGTGGTTCCTATACGTCCCATAGAATCCATATGACACATTCTACTGTTAGTTACTATCGCTATGCATTTTGTTTTTATGAAAACATGGGATTTCTACTAATGAAATTGGTCAAATTTGCCACCAGTTTCTTTCAATTTTTAAGATACAATAACTTTACTTGCCAAAATAAATTTTTGATCTATTCTTTAAAGACAATTATACTAAAACTTATACTAAATTGTACAGTTATACTAAATACAGCTAAAGACCTATTGTTCTTTAGCTCTCTGGATTTATCTAATCTTATTTACTCATAAGTAGGTTAATTCTGAAATAATTTTTAATAATAATAATTATTCTGTAATAGTTCTACATAAGAAAATATGACAGATATAATATCGGTACTATTCTATTAAACGGACTCTTTTATCTACGGCAATACATACCAGTCACGAAATTGACTGAGATGCGTGATGAAAACAGGTTTACAATGCCTTCTGGGATATAAACAAAGGCAAGAACTGTATTTAAATTGTTTTTTTGGGGGTTTAGGGGGGGGGGGGGGAAAGGTACCTATGTTAGGTTAGGTTACGCGTTTAATATATGGTATGCTTTGCAGCCCCCCTCCTAATGTGCAAACATATAGCCCAAATTTGTTTATAAACTATTATATATTCATCCTATTTTATTTCATTTCATTAGCATTAACCGAACTAGTACTATATAAAAGAGTCCGTTTAATAGAAGAGTACCAACCATTCTTTACTTAGCTCTACTGGTTAACAGTTGAATTACCGTTTACGGTTGATGCACTAAATAAATCTAGAAACCATTCTTTACTTAGCTCTATTGGTTTACGGTTGAATTTGGACTTTGCAAAGAAAATGGAAATTTAAAAGCCTATGGTGCAGGACTTCTATCTTCCTATGGAGAGCTGCTACATGCTTTGTCAGACAAACCGGAGCATAAGCCCTTTGAACCCTCTGTTTGTGCTGTTCAGCCATATCAGGATCAAGATTTTCAAGATATCTACTTTGTAGCAGAGACACTGGAGGATTGCCAATTCAAATTTAGGTAAGTTCTAAGCCAGGGGTGACCAACCTTTTACATACCCTGCACAAATCGCTTCTTTTTGTCACTTTATTTTGCAAGGTGATGAAAAAAGGAATGCTCAAAATCCTGCTTCAAAAATCGACAGCATGATGGCAAAGGCTAAATCTCAACTGATTAACTTACAGTACGAAAATGAAGATTTACTGATAATTGATGGTTGTCTTTGTGCTTCATTTCATGTTATCTGGTTGTAAGTTGTGCCCATAGACACAACACTCAAAAAGTATACATCCGACTCTGGTCAAAAGTTACGATGTATTTAAGGTAATTTAACGTAGTTCTGTTTTGTTGAGGGGCGTTTGTTGCTTTGCACCGCCCCCTAAATTTCATGGGATTCGGTAAAATTTTGACCGAAAACCTCGGTAGAAACTTTGCAAAATCGGCAGAAATTTAACAAAATTCTTGATTCCTGCAGAAAATTCGGCAGAAATCAGGTAGCGATTCGGTAAAATTTACGAAGATCGCCCCCCTCCAAATGAAATGAGGTAACAAAAAAGTATTCTTTATTGCTTTGTTTCTTTCGTGAAAACCTTATTTTAAAAAAATTCGGGAATAGTGTGGCACAAAGAAGGGAAAGAAAATATTAGAACTAGATCTATTCATAACAAAATAGCGAAGAAATAAAAAACTCAGGGTAACACTCATCATGACACTTCAAAAATAGGCATCAGAAAATAAAATAATCATAAGTCCTTCTTCTTCTCTACCTGACTTTAGGTCGTACCTTGGACCGCCTTGTCCTAAATCAATGGCATTGGAGCCTGCCTCTGAAGCTGAAATAGCCAGAATTGTCAATGGTTTGAGGGGTTCTTCATCTTTTGGCCCAGACCATATTCCGACTAAGGTTGTAAAGTTCATTCTTCTTGCAATCATTTCTGCCCTCACGAGACTTACCAATCTTTCCTTTGAAAATGGTGTTCTCCAAAGTGCTTTAAAGCGTGCTCGCGTTAATATTCTTTTTAAAGGTGGATCAAGGAATTATCCTGCAAATTATCGTCCCATATCCCTGTTATCAGTGTTTAGTAAAATATTTGAAAAGCTGTGCTTTCTCGACTTCTTGATTTTCTTAATTCTAAAGACTTTTTTCATGATTTTCAGTTTGGTTTTAGGGCGAAGCACTCAACTGAGCATGCATGCACAACTCTTTTGAATTATTTACATTCAGTTCTTGACTCTGGTCTGATACATGCTGCTATTTTTCTCGATGTACGAAAAGCATTCGACTCATTAACACATAAGATTCTTCTTTGGAAACTGTCCCATATTGGTATAAGAGGGAATGCTTATTCTTGGTTTCTATCATATTTATCTGGTCGAGCCACCTCGGTTGATCCGCACTTTTCTAACCCTTCGGGAATAGAGTTTGGCACTCCACAAGGATCTCTTATTGGGCCGATACTCTTTTTAATCTACGTCAATGACTTTATTAATGCGGTTCAAAATTTAAAACCTACCATTTGCTGTCGTCTTTGTCAACCAGCATCCGTCATTAATTGTGACAGGAGTTCGTCCTGCACTTGCTGCACCTATTGCTTTTGCTGATGACAGTACTCTTGGCACAGCTAGTAGAACTGAGTCTGATCTTTGTTCAAAGATAAATGCCCTTTTTGAAAGAGTTATCTAATGGTTTGATGTAAATTATCTTGCCTTAAATGTCGGGAAGTCATTTTTTCTCATTTTCTCCAGAGTTTCAAAGGCTTGCCCTGACTTAAATGAAATACATGTATCAATAGGTTCTTTAAGTACACTAGGGATGGTTACATTCTATTCCTAGGCATCTTGCTTGACGAAAATCTTTCCTTCAAGCATCATATTGACCTTATTAAAATGAACGTCTCCAGGAGTCTTGGAATCCTTAGTAAGCTCAAACACATATTTCCAGGGTCAATTCTTAGAATCTTGTTCTACAGCCTAGTTCAGTGTTATGTTTCATATTGTTCTGTTATTTGGATGTCAACTTTTCCCTCGTCTCTGATACCACTTTCAAAACTTTATGATAAAGCAAGGACTCTTATTAAGGAAACTAACCGATCTTCACTTAAACCCTTGCTTGATTTGAAATCTCTCTATTTTCTTTCTTGTTCTTCTTTCATCTTTTTACAGTTGCACGGCCATCTTCCTGCTGCCCTATGTAATAATATATCTTTTATTTCTGATCAATCTACTTATCATCTCCGCACTTCCAGCAATTTACAGATTCCTCATAATCCATCAGTGAGGTCTGACTTCAACCCTCTGACAACTTGCAACAGGATTTGGAACACGCTCCCTGTGTCTGCACGAAGCTGCCGCTCGTTTGGTATGTTCAAAAATTATGTTAGAGATTTTCTAGCTAGTAATTAAGTTTTTTTTCCGGTTTCCCTTGGAGTTGGTGTCTCTGGATTGGGTTAGATATTTGTTTGGGTTGGTGAATTCATGTGTTATCCCCTGCCTAGCTTGTCATTCTGGGGATGATTAAGGTAGGGCGACTGGATTTTTTTTGTTTTTTTATTTTGATTATATATTTTTTTTGTTGGTATTTTGTTTATATATATTTTTGTGTTGGTATTTTTTTTCTCCCCTGTTCTTTCCCGGCCATAGAGTCTTATGGGGGAGATTTTGTTGATATAGTTTTTTGTTAGGATTTTATTGTTAAATAAACAACTCACTCACTCACTCAATCAATCAATCACAAATTATCAACTACCTTGACAAGCAAACCCACTAAACTCCAGATAAAAAAGCGCTCCATAAAATCAAATAAATATAGACTCAGATCACTAATATTCTATTCAACTATTGATTAGGTCTCTCTCATATCTCCGAGCCCATTTTTTTCTAGGTTGAGGGAACATATCGGCTTTGTTGAGGGAACAATATGAGGGTATTGAGGGCATTGTCAATTTCATTTCTACGTAATAGAAACTAGTATTAGAAACTGTTATAAAAATTTCTATAGGAATATTGAATTTAAATTTAGAAAGTAGAAATTAAACACGGTGTAAGTCCCATCTTGAGGGAGATTATACTATGAAATTCCGTAGGTATGAGAGCCCTTAAGCTACTATCTACAAAATACGAAACTTCTTATTTTTCCTGAAAAAAGTGGTCATACTTGGGTTTTTGTATGTTTTCCCAGGGTTGATTGTATTTAACTACTAGTCGTACACTATTGAAAGAGGTTTGGTTCGAAAGAATATTTAAAGTCTAGTGCCCTTTATAAGTAGCTAAAGAGATAATTTTATAGGAAAGTACCGTATTCTAGAATTTGAGCCTGTAAAACAACAATTTTGGCTATTGAAAGGGTATTCAGTTGCTAAACTGGCGTATGGTATACCATTTGTCTCTAAGCATATATGCAGTCCATAAAAAAGAACGAACATTAATACATCTAATCTAATAAAACTAATCTAATAAAACTAATAGCTATAGAGCATTGCATAGTCACAAACGCAGTCTGTATGATGAGGGGGCAAAAGTGCCCCTCTTATTGCAAAGACGATAGTTTATTTTAGGAACCTGTGGTTCCTTTGAAAGAAGAACACTAAATGACTTCTTTCCTCCAAGCATTGTTCTGTAAAAGCTAAAGGATTGGGATTTGAGGGAGAAATAGCCCTTCTCTTATCTTGGATGACCCTGGGTATGATATCAACACGTACTCAAACTAAGCAAAAAATTCCTTTTTTTCAATTGACATGGGACGATTTTGAAACCCCAACGAACAGAAACATTTTTGTAAATGAGGGGGTGACTTCGTTTTCAAAGCTTTCTCCCCCTCCCCTCTTTTAACGCTAAAATTCTTTTTTTTGCACCAAGACCGACTGCTCAAACACAAGAGCGGTTGGAATAGGATAAGAAGTATTTCTCAAATTCATTAAGAGTGGAAAAGCTTATTGCTTTGAATTTTCTTTTAATAACAAAATTTTCAGGCCAAATGTTTTGAAAGTCAATTGGTTATTTAGGCACTTTCAAAGATTAAATGAATTGGTTAAATAAATTCCCAAGGAACGTTTGGTTCCAAAATAAGCAATTACCCAGTAACTACTCTATTGTACCCATAATTTCTTTCAGTAAAACGCTATGAGCTTTACTGTAAAGAGTGGAGTATAAAAAAGGAGGATATAGCCGTCGTCAAAACTTAAATGTAATACTTAAGACGATAAGAAACAAACAACGGTTTTTCCTTTTCCTTTGTGCTTTTCCTTTGCAAATGTGCTTTTCCTTTGCAAAGGTAGCGGCTGTCCTCCAATTGGTCTTGGTCTAGTTCAAATACAGAGCAACAGTAATTACGAAGCTTTTGCGGTTGGAATTAAGTAATTTTATATATAACAAGATGTAGGCTTATTCACTAATAATAGTTAAACTTAACGAGAAGCATAAAATGAAAAATAGATAAAAATTTTGACCCATTAAGAAAAAAAAATACACAGCAAAAATATTGATGATGAACCATACGATTGATGATAAAAGAAGCTTTCTTTGTATGAGACATAACCTAACCTTTGATCCACTACAAAACAAATTTTTATGCAGCTTCCCAGCTGCAATTTTGTGCAATATTATTCAATGGGTAATGACAAGCCATGTCTAACATATGACGCTTTAGAGTGTTTGCTGGGTTCATTAGCAGGAGGTTGCAGGATCATTGCTACCATTGTTTTCATGTTCAATGAGTTAGGTTACAGACTGCTTACTTGTAATATAATGAAACAATAAACCCTCCAAACCGAATATAATCTACCCAACAGGCGTCCATCCAAGAGGGGGAGCTAGGGGATTGAACAAAGCCCCTGAAATTATTGATCGGACCGGTACAAACGTGACGAAAATGCATATAAACAAATTTGAGGTGTTTTTAAGAAAAGTATTTTTTGTACCCCCCCCCCCTTTATCACCGAAGAAAAAATCTTGACTATGGCCCGGACATCCAAGATTTTGGTCTATGTGGGGCTGGAATATGGCAATTTTTATGGCTGATTTTTTTTGTTTTTTTTTCTAAAAATGTGAATCAAGAGTAATATAGCTTATAGTAATATAGTAATAAAACCTTATTGTTCTAGGCGATGGGTTGAAAAAAACATTCGACGACCGTACGATCTCTGGTATAACCCTTTTACACAAACTCTGGAAGTACTGGATTCTACAGAAAAAGTATACCAGGTCACAAAGCAAATTAACTGGGATTTAAACAGTATACAATTTGCCCTGAAGAGGCTTGGTACCCTATAAAGGGGGCAAACTCACCAAAATCTCGTGAATCTAGTCTCTACTGTAGCATACGTAACATCGTATAAGATTGAATTGTTTTACAGTTATATTCCTGTTTAAACATAATAAATTAATGTTGCAAGCTACTGATGCATCTTGGCCTAGGATACCCTTATAGCTACGATAGCTTTTTGTAGTAGGAAGTTTCGTGACTTCAGGCATGTGCCACTAGGTTGACTTTGAAGCTTGTTTTATTTAAGAGAAATGTGAAAATGCAGAATAATAAAAACTTAAAACTTCCTCACTTGAACATGGTTTAGACCTTTGACAGCATATTAGGCTATAACTGTATAATGTAAGTTATAGCTTTGAAAGAAATAAAGACATTTGATTTAATAAGAAATTGTTTAAAAATAATCAAGTTTTTTGAATGAAAGAAGTTTACGAATAGTAAATGGTAAGCTATTTAAATTACGCTCTTTTAGTTTATCAATTATTCAAAAATTGACTTCTCTTAAGCTCAATTACTGTTTCCATTATATCAGAATCCTAATAATTACCCATAGAACGCAAAGAAGAAAATTTTTTCAGGGAGGAGGGATTCAAAGAAGACGTTAAACATCAACAAACTTAAAATCTATATGACACACGAACTATTGTACTATGGAATTCTGTTGTATCCGTTTATAGTAAGGGAAAAGTTTACATTGGCAGCAAATTTTTAAAATTACAGCTTCAGAAAATAAGACGAAATTTATTGCTAGTCAGAAGCAAAAATTATCGAATTTTTATTAGATTATCTATGAGATAAAGAGGCTTTATCTTCTTCCGTAGCTAAGCACCCATAAAGAGGGCTATATTCCATATGCAGTAATAGGGCTATAATAAAATTGTAAAGGGCTATAATAAAATTCCATTGCACCCATAAAGAGGGCTAAAAAAGGAAGAGGAAATTACACAAAAAGACTAGTTAGCCTCAAAGCTAAGCTGAGCCCGGAAAACAAAACGTAAAACATGTTGTAGAGAAAAATAAATATATTTTTCAGCATATTTGGATACGTCGCACCATCATTTGATATAAAATGGATCTTAAAAATTGCAAAAATAAATATGGCACTTATTTAGTAGCCGATAAACACGCGAGAAGAGCCGTATATAGAATGTCAAAGATCCTAATGAAAAACAGGTCTCCGCTGGGTTTTCGCTACATTCTGAGATTTTGACCACTCTGTGAAATATATTTAAACTTTATTTTTGGGGGGTTAAAGGGGCAAAAAAGGTACCTAGGTTAGGTTATATATTTAATATATGCTAGGTTTTCCCCCCACCCCCCTAATGTGCAAATATATCCTAAACTTGTTCATAAATTATTATATTTTCATCCTGTTTTGTTTTATTTTATAAGTATTAACGAAACTTCACTTATTGCGTGTTAATCGGTTATTAAATAAGTACTATAAATATAACCAGCCAGCTCTAGAAAGGGCTACCCCAATCCCCCAAAATACTCTGGACAGATCAAATAAAATCACTTCTTCTATTGTTGAGATAATTTTTTGTGTTTTACTTTTTATAGATGACACTGGTCTATCCTAAGCATCTTACCGGGCTCGTCAAACGGCATGATTGTAGCTCTAAATGAATCAGAAATCGAAGAGACAAAATTTTAAATCGCATTTGAATGGAACTGAACTGCAAGTGTTTGCAACTCATATTGCAGTTGAATGAAAACTCAACTGCAACTGTTTGCAACTCATATTGCAGTTCAATGAAAACTCAACTGCAACTGTTTGCAACTCATACTGGAGTTGAATAAAAATCCAACTATGGCGCATAGCAGCCATATACAATGGACAAATGTTCAAGCTTTCTGATAACATCAATTTATGCGATCTGATGTTTATAATTGAGAGTTTTGTTTCCATGTGAGTGTCACGATATATTTATCTATTGAATAAATATACCTAATATATTGAGCTAATAAGATTAAAATAAAAACTTAAAGATAAAAATATTGGTCCAATATTAAGCAGGCTATTAAAAATTAACGTGAATATTAATACTTATAAGCAAAAATGATTAGTTCAACGAAACAGCGGTTAATCTTTGAATTTATAAGAAAATCTGAAAACCCAATTGGTGAGCCATCTAAATAGGATGCTGAATGTTCCTTAGAACCCCATCTATTCTGGTAAGTATTATTTATCCCTTTGTTTTTCTTACATTAAATCTACGTATTTATTTATCCATATTTCTTCATACCCTCTGAATCTCATTTTACTTTATAACTAGTCTTATAAGATTCTGTCTTAGGAGGGGTCTCCGTTTCCTTTCTTGTCGAGGGTTCGGGGGGGGGGGTGAATGTGTAACAGACCTAATCTAACGATTACGTTACAATTAGTGCTTAATTTCTAGATACATTTTACATTTTGTTCTGAGGGATAGGTTTTAAGACCCTCCAAAACACTTATAATATTTTCTAAGTTACACTCTCATCGTTGCTGGCCCTCTCGACCGAGGATGGTCGAGTGGAGGTCTTGAAAGAAATACCTGCACCTGCACATCCTTCCTTTTTTCACTGACTGGAAATACCCGCCTTTTTTCTCTTTACCTTTTCTCATTTGTGATTTTTTTTATTTTGTGAGACACTTAACAACCCTATTTAGTTTTTTTTATCTATTCCTCTTTTGGTCAGTATTTTTCCTGGAAATATTTTAAAATGTCCTTTTTCACTTGTCTTCTGGAAGAAGTAATGTATATTAAAAATCATCAAAATTAAGGAGGATTCTGCATTTATATAATAAAAAATTGGACAAATTTTGGGCTCTCATGGGCACTATGTTGAATTCTTTTTTTTTCAGTTTTTTTGTATTGTTTCTAGATTTCTAGATTTTTTTTTTAATTTCAAGTTCATGCTTATTGACCTTTTCTTTATGGTCCATAAGCTTATTTCCATTTCATGAACACTTTTCTTACCAACCATTCTAAATAGACATAAAAGTTGGGAGGAAAGAAAATTCAATCCTCAAAGGAAAGCCGTTGTGTTATGGTCCAATATGATGAAATAGTGTTAAAATAGCCCTTTCGTGCTACAGGTGGCAACTATGCCTGTGCCACTGGCATTAACCAGATATCAAATATGGAGCTCTTAAAAATTCCATGGGTAACACGAGAAGGATTGCCACCACGGTCAGCTCCTAAAGTGCTAAAATTGCCCAAATTTGCGTGGTTCACAACGGTTTAAGGTGCTTCAGTCAAAATTTTTTTGGCGTTTTATTTACAATGACATTTTGAGGTGACATACATTCAACTACCATTCTAAATAGCCCAAATAAAAAGTTTTAGAAGAAAAAATTCAGAGGAAAGCCCACAGAAAATCTAAAGAAATGCTGGCCAATTCAGTCGTTAACCGAGGTTGATTCATGCGCCTGACAAAAATCCTAAATAGGAGGTTTAAAACCAAATATTTACTCCTTTATTGGCGATTCACAAAAGACAAAAAAATATAAATACATTGTTTAGATATCAATAAGGATTTTCCTTAAGCTTCTTTAATTTAACAAAAAGGCAAATAGAAAACAGGATGGCTAAGATTTGTACCAAACAAACACCAAAAGTAACTGCAGCTAGGACAGTAAGATGTTCTGTGATTAGTTTTTCCAAGCGATGAATGCAGCCCTGGAACGATAGATAATATATAAGAAATATGGGTTGTATACATCGTCACTGCTGCGCCTAAGGACAGTATCAACTATTTTCAAACTTTGGCCTAATTCATATTTCCGTGCAAATCCCCCCTTTGACTACAGCTTAGAGGGCGGTTTTCGACAATTATATCAGTAGTGTCAAAAGTTCTGATACGAATTTTTAGTGTGACAATGAAGACGTTTGTGTCGCTAA
>JAQQPU010010100.1:5200-31003 GCA_029168905.1 Artemia sp. Kazakhstan ARC1039 | reverse complement strand
TTAGCAAAGGTTTTTAGTGAGCATGGACTTCGTTTTCGCCCTGAAAAGTGTCAGTTTTTAATTCTTGGTCCTAAGGCTAATGATCTCGTTAATTCAGAAATTTCTGTCCGTATTTATGATAGTATTTTAAAACCTTTGGAATCTTTTTTATATCTTGGTGTGCCTTATGGACCAACTAATAAAGAACGAATAGGTTCTTTAAAATTCTTTTTCCACTAATCTATTAGATGCTTACACCTTTTTTTCAAAAATTTCTAATTTGCCGGGTAAAATTGAATTAATTTTTAATGAAGTTAATTTATTGACATTTTCTTCTGATCTTTGCATATTTTCTCTTTTAAGAATGAAAATAGTATCTTTGTGACATAGATTAAATTCTGACATAGTCTATATATTTAATAGAAAATTTGGTAATTTTCTGTCATTAACACAAGTTCCGTCCAGCGTAGCATTAGTTGAAACCAATACTTCACATAAAATTATTTTTAAAATTCTTTCAGTTGTTTCTGAACGATTAGAAACTTCCCAATGGCATGTTTCCAGAATGCCTTGTCGATTTTCTAGAATTATGTTTTCCCAGCAATTTAACCTATTCCCATTTTTCGTCCTTTTTAGTCCTTTTTTGTCAGTTCTAACTTAAAAACACCATTTTCTAAAACGTCCGTGACCCAAATTCTAGAGAAATTGTTCTTTCTTCTTTGTTTTCTACTACTATATATGCTGAAGTTGATGTCATGGTTATTAAGACCCCTTGTGGGCCCCCTGTTGCAATGGGAAAAGCTTGATACATTGTAAATAAGCACTTTTTCTCAAACCAGGGGTATTTTTACGTTTACTCGGAGGTTTCCCGCTAATAGAAAATAAGGTGCTTTTAATAGCTTAGCATACCAGCTTAAGGGTTTGATCGGGTCTAGCCCCGAAGGTAATACATAATACCCTTCCTTTAATACAAAATACTGTACTTTTTGCAAGATTTCTTCCAACTTCTTTGGAGGCAACAGAAGCTTCAGAATCTGCCCTAACTCTATTAAACCTAAGGCTCCTTGAACCTCTATTGCATAGTCAATTAAAATTTGTAGATGTGTCATTGCCTCTATCATACTTGCCGATAAATATTCTCCATATAACGGCTTATCTTCTTTACTTTCATTAATCAGTAAATTTTCTATTCTACTGAATATATTGTAAATTTATCCTAGAGTCCAATTTAAACTCGAGTTTTTTTTCATTCTGTGCTAGCCATAACGATTTTTTTCTTTTTCAAAATGAAAATATGTTATGATCGATATTTTTTTCTTTTCTTCTTCCGGGATATTGGCTATATCCGTTTTATTTTGTTCTTCTATTAGTGAATGAACATTAACATTAGTACGGTGTTTCGTCACATGCATTTTAGCTTCTACTTGTCTGTTTATCGCGTACAATTTTGCAAGCACCGATTGCTCGAAGCTATGGGATATATTTGCAATTCTTTCATATCTGGTTTTTCGCAAAATAATTTTTTCTTCTCGGTTACTGGTTTTTCAATAAAAAGGCTTTGAATATCTTTTGATAAGCGTCCTTTTTTAACCTTATGGTATCTAGCATCTTTTGCAAATGCTCTAAGTATATTTCAAATAAAAGTTTCCAGTAATTTACTACAAATCTCACCTGTCGTATTTGCATTATAATTCCTCCGTCAACCATTTGTACTTTCTCGACCTCTAATTTTGTTTTTGTCATCTTAGCACTTTTTCCAAAAAAATAGCGATAAAACAGCCCACCAGTAAAACTTCCACATTTTCTACAAAAAAATGTCCGCTATGTCCGATTACCACTATGTCCACTCTTTTTTCTGTAAGGATTTTTTTCCTTCCCGCAATATGCTGTCTTACATGTTATAGGACTCTCTAGCATATTAGAAGTTTTAAAGAAAAGTTTGGAAAATAAGTTCGTAATCCTGATAATTCATTGGTTACTATTTTCCCGTTATCTTTGTATACTGTTTTCATTAACGGATCAAGATTATGTATTAAATAAAAAAAACATGTTTTTATAACTGAAAGTAAGAAACGACGTTAAAACTTAAAACGAACAACAATTATTTCGTATATGAAGGGTGCTGTCCCCTCCTCAACGCCTCGCTCTTTACGCTAAATTTTTTTATTGTTAAAAAAATAGAGTTGTGAGAAAGTCGAACATTAGCGTAGAGAGCGAGGCATTGAGGAGGGGACAGCCCCCTTCATATACAGAATAATATATGTTCGTTTTAAATTTTAATGTCGTTCCTTACTTTCAGTTAAAAAAATTTGTTTTCTTATTTAAGTTTTGAACGTTTTTGAATTAATGCAGGTTTTGATTTTGGCTCACCGTACCTAAAATAATTGAAACAAATTTTGCATATTAATCTTAATTTTATTTGGTAAAATGTCTTTCTCAAAATTTGTTTAATTTTATTTACGAACGTTTTTATTAGTAATAAATATACGTAACTTACGAATTAACTTACGTAACGAATTTTAATATTCATAGATTTATAATACGTATAACAGGGGGTTTGCCCACTAGTCAATATCTTGCTCGTTAAGCTAACGTTCGAATTTTTTCAATTCTGTATAATGACCACTAAATCATAATCATTTGATCAGTTGAATTCAGTTCAAAAACTTGTTGTTTTTTTATATAATTTCTAATCTTTTTCTTTAATAATGCTGGGAAACCCAGCCCCCCTTCTTAGCAATGTCCCTTCTCCCATAAAATCTTCCTTCATGGAAAGATCCTCCCATATAACCCCCGGCCCCCCCACCCCCCCCACCACAAGAAAAACCCCGTGAAAACGTCTGTATACTTCCCAATAACCAATACTATATGTTAACATTGGGTAAAGTTCATAACTTTCAGCCCTCCCCCCAGGGACTTCGGGAAATTAAGTCATCCTAAAAGACATTGTTATCATATTTTTGACATTGCTGAACAAAATGGCTATCTCAAAATTTATCGGGTGACTTTGGGAAAAAATGAGCGTGGGAGGGGGCCTAGTTGCCCTCCATTTTTTGGTCACTTAAAAAAGACACTAGAACTTTTAATTTCCGTTCCAATGAGTCCTCTTACGATATTCTAGGACCACCGGGTCGATACGATCATCCCTGGGAAAAAAAAAACAAATAAATACGCATCCCTGATCTTTCTTCTGGCAAAAAATGCAATATTCCACATTTCTGTAGATAAGTGCTTTAAACCTCCACAGTAGGATTCTCCAAAACGCTGAATATGATGGTGTGATTTTCATTAAGGTTCTATAACTTTTAGAGGGTCTTTTCCCCTTTATAAAATCAGCCAAATTTTCCAAGGCACGTAACTTTTGATGAGTAGGACTAAACTTGATAAAACTTATATTTTTAAACTCAGCATTAAAATCTAATTTTTTAATGTATCTATTGGTATAAAAATTCCGTTTCTTAGAGTTTCGGTTACCATTGAGCAGGGTCGCTCCTTATTTACAGTCTTTTACCACGAACTGTTTGATCGCTTCACAGGAGTAATTTGAGAGTCTGACTATGCATTTTATATTACTTTTTTGAAACACCTCTATAAGTTTCTTTGAATCTGCTTGTTCTTTTAAAACTTGTAACAATTCCAAGTTTTCCTTAGTTAATTTTGTGTTAGTTTTCACAATCCCCTTTAATTTTTAGAAAAATCTGATATTAGGATATTTTCCTACCTCTGAGAGGATTTTTATTAACACAATTAACATACATTCTTTTGAAAAGTCTTCTGTCACTACGGGGTGGCCTTTACTGGCTTTAATGAACCTGTTTAAACCCTTTTTGTCGCTTATTGGTGTTGAGAATTCGTGCATCATGCCCTAGAAATTTATTTATTCACCTATAATTACCATACTTTTCTTATTGTATGCTTTCCACCAAATTGTGTGGTTTTCATCGCAGACATACGTTTTGCTGTGAATTTATTCAATGTGTGAAATTATTTATACCCGAGAAAACTTTGTTTTATACTTTGCTATTCTTGTTGAATTGTGACAAATTTTATCTGCGGATCTTGTTTATGTTTACTATCCTTATTTGATAAGTATCCATTCGTTATCTCCTACTGTTTATAATAATATTACAGCCATCTTATACATGTAGTGCACTTAATGTAAACTCTTACTGCATTTCCTATTAATATTTCCTATTAATCCTATTAATGCATTTTCTATTAATACGAGACCTTAATTAATTTTCTTTTATGAAACGTAATTTTGACGTTATTGAAACACCGATTGAAGGAAGAAAAAAAATAGAGATAATTCTTTAGAGCCTCTTTAATCTTTTTTTCCCAGGTTATCATTATTTTATTTAAATACTAATCGGCTGGGGGCAGCACTAGTTCTCCCTTTTTCTATTTCTTGATCTGAATTTTGGATTCCAAATTTGTGTTTCTCTTCCTTATAATATTGACTAGTTTATCCGTGGTCTCTATAATATGGTTTAGAAGGTTCCGAATTCGAACGTGGAATTGTTGCTTCGTCAAATGTCTTTGGCCTCCTTTCCTCATGACGTTTGGCCTTTGTCATTAGTGATTTAGCCACTTGTGCTGCTGAAGAGGGAAAATATTGCTGTCTTTCTGGCTTCTTTACTGTTCTTCTTAATTTTTCTCTTAAGAAGGTTTTTCTTAACGATGGTCCAGGTTTAGTTATATCTGTGTCTGTAGAAAAATTATCGGTTTCACATTCTGTTAGCTCGCGTCTGGTAGATGGCGTTTGTTCCAAAAGCCGTTTTTGTGTTAAGACAGTAGGCGAGTCTAGCGTATGAAAATCAGATAATTTTTTTGGTTTCTTCCAATTTTCCATCCTCTTTGGATTTAGCCTCTGGTTTGTCATGTCTTAAACCAGTAGGTTGTGTTTGAGGCTCTTCTCTATTGCTTCCATCGCTAGTGTCCCATGACAATTGCACTTTTCCCTTTTTCTCTTGTCTGTTTTGAAAAGTTTGTAGCCAAAACTAGGCTAAATATTCCTTCCACTTCTTCCAACTGTTGTGGTCGTTAAAAAGGTCATAAAATTCATATGGCCTTCTGATATATACTGGTGCAATTGTTTAATCTATTTCTTCGTCTGAAGAAAGCGGCTCCGATTTCCGTGGTTTTGAGAAAAATATTTTTTTCATTTCATTAAAGGGTACTATTTCTTCCTTTTCATTATACTGATGTTTTAGAACATAGGTTAAGTTATTTGGTAGAATTTTTACAATTCTATAGGGCCCGTTCTATTTCGGTTTTAAATTTTTTTTGTCCCTTCTAGATTGGTTTCGAATACATAGATCAAGTCTCCTAAACAATAATTAGTCTTGTTTTTGGTTTTTCTGCCATATTTTTCTTTTTGTTCTGTCTTCGCATCTTCCAATTTGTCTTTAACTTGTTCCATAGTTTTTTTCATTCGCAAAACTATTTCTTGTTTATATTGGACCAGATTGTAATATATTCTATTATTTTGTATTTTATCTAAACAAATTCTCTGATCTCTTAAATGATGTAAGAAGCTGGTGTTTCTTTTAAAGAACGTAAAAGCCGTATTAACTGCAAAAACTAAGAATGATATGTGGTCGTCCCAATTATCATTTTCGTCCCTGGCATGTATCCCCAGCATGTAAGCTAATTCCCTATGTTTGCGCTCCACTTTTCCATTAGCTGACGCCATGTAAGAGGAGGTAAACCATCGTTTTCTTCCCAAATATTCAGTAATTTCGGTCTAATAATTTGGCTCTAAAACAAGGCCCATATTCACTAAGCAAAATTCTAGGTGAAATTCCGTGTTCCAAAAATAGCCCGTTGACTAAAACTTTCACCATGGTATTTGCTTTTTCGTCTTTAATTGGGAAAGCGTATAAATATGAGTTGAAATTTTCAACTATGGTTAGTACACACCTATATCCTTTCCTGGAAACTGGTAAAATTCCTCCTGCAACCCAAATGTCTATAGACATTAATTCTCCTACCCCTGAAGGGGTGGGATATTGACCCAATTTGGCCCTAGGGGTCTTTGGCTGTGACTTCTGTTTGGCACACTCTTGGCAGCTTTGTATGGAAGTTTTTACTTGAAAACTAAAAATTTTTTGAAAACAAAAATTTCCTATTATCCTCCCAATAGTTTTCGCTTCTCCCATGTCACAGCCACTAGTTGCGTGTGTCGTATGTAAAATTTTACCTTTCAACGATTTTTGATATACTGGAATAATTTTTAAGTAATTTTTTTCTATATTCTTGTGGTGCTCTCTAATATCTTATCAAAAGATTTTTACTTTCATCTAGATCAAAATTATCTAAGTCCTTCAAAAGATGTTTAAAGTGTTCCGGCAGTTCTGTTCCTTTTGATAAAAGAGATTTCATGGCTGAACAAAAATCACCTTTATCTTGATGAATATTTCCATTAGATAGTATTTCCACCCAACTCAATTTGTCTTGGATGGTTGTTATCAAATTTCCTTCCGTATTTAGATTTCGTGACAAATAGTCTGATAAAATGTTTGTACGGCACTTTATATATATTGGGGTATATTAATATGCTTGCAGATATATTATCCATCGTGTCAGCCCTGCTGAAGTATTTGTATCGTAGGTATCAAATTAGTGATTTTTGGTCTATGCGTAAAATGAATTTTTTTCCAAGCAAAAATTGGCGAAAATATTCTGTACGAACTACAACTGCTAGGCATTCTTTTTCAACCGTTGAATATTTTCTTTCTGCCTCTGTTAGTGAACTGCTAGCGTATTGGACTATTGATTCTACTCCTTTCAAATTTATGTTTAATAATATGGCCCCAATTCCATACCCCGAAGCATCTGTTTGTAAACAGAAGTCTTGTGGCAAATCTGGTAGTTTAAGTATTGGCGCCTGTAATAATTGCCTTTTTATTTCATTCAGCGCTTGTATTGCATCCAATGGACATTGGAATTTGTCTGATAGTTTCAAAAGACTGTTCCAGGGTTGTGCTATTGTCGGATAATTTTTAGTATATCGTGATCTACAGGTTTTTTATATTTTTCGGATTTTCTGGATTTGGCGAAATAGTACCTTGGTTTATCAGATGTTCAAGAAAAACTAGTTTTGGTATTACTAGTTTTAGCTTTTCTGGTTTTAATTTTAAGCCTGTTTTTTCAAATTTTTCCAGTATTTTTCCTAGTTCAACTAAATGGTCTTCCAGGTTTTCAGTAAATAAAATTACATCATCAAAGTAAGCCGAGGTACCTTTTTTCTTTCTGGTTTATTATCTTTTAACACCAGATTCATTAGTCAGGCAAAACACTTCTTAAAATTCATAGAATCCTAATGAAATTCGCACCATCAGTTTCAGCATATTAGAAAACCTTACAATAGAGGTTTCAAGCTCCTATCTACAAAAATGTGGAATTTGGAATTTTTTGCCAGAAGAAAGATCACGGATGAGTTTATTTTTTTTTCTTTTCCCCAGGGGTGATTATTTCAACCCAGTGATCCTAGAAGGTTGCAAGAGGGCTCATTCAAATGGAAATTAAAAGTTCTAGTGCCTTAGTTAATCAAAAAATCAAAACAAAATAGGATCACTTTTTACAAAAAAAAATGCATTTTGGATGTCTTTTCATAAGGTAGTCTTTTCAAAGATATTTTATTTTTGAAACAATCAAAAAGTTTGCGGTAACAAACTGTATAGAAAGAGCAACTCGTCTCAATAGTAACCAAAACTTAAAAAAATGGAATTTTAATACCAATAGAAACATCAGAAGAATCGAATTTTTATGCTGATTCAAGTTGCAGCGGAAGCTAGCAACCTAGTAAGAGACGGTCACGTCCAATCTTAAGAAGTATAAAAATCCATAACTCATAAAAAAAAGAGTCATATCAAAACAGAAAGTACACCATTAATACCGACTTGTTCGAAACCCCTGTATAGGAAACTTTCTGCCCCATGGCTTGAACATCAAGGGAAATATATTGGCTTGAAAATCAAGAAAAGTGGCAGCTACTACAACATTCTGCCTAAACGGCATATTTTTTTCTTTTTTTTTCTTTCCTTTCCACAGATAGCTTGGCAGTGGAACATCGTAGAGAGCTGTTCAATGGCTCATTTTAAAGGAAACAAATTGGGTTAGAAATAAATTATTTTTTTAAACTAAAATTGTAACAAAATTTGTCACTAAAATAAATTATTTCTAAAAGGGAACAAATTTTTCCACTAAAAATTGCATTTTTGATGTCTTTTCATACTGCAGTCTTTCCAAAGATATTTGATAACATAAATCATAATCGTATACCAGCGGTAAGATTTGTTTTAATAAAGAACGACTTCTTGCCTATACTAAATTTTATAGGCCACTTAACTATAGCATAGGCTAGTACAGTTATATTTAAGGTCAATATATTTATTAAAATTATCAATTTATTATCAATTAATTAAAATTTTCCATTAAAAGACGATCATTGGAATAAAATTATGTCATAATCGTAGGTTTTAGCCACGTCATCTCTTACTATTCCAATTAAAAAAAAGCCATAGGCATTTTCCAGTTTGTAATTACACTAAGGAACAAACTGTAGCCCCTAGTAACTGAAGTATTGAATCAAACTGTTTGTGGTCCTAATAAAGAGCTCTGTAATGGCTCTTTTAAAGGAAATTGCCGTATATAGAAACCTATTATAATTAACAAATATATTTATTACTATGAAATAAATTTTAATGATACGGTAAAGAACTAACTCTAGGCCATAGGAACTAATTTGGTTTTGAAAATAAGGAGTTACGACAGAAACCTAAATTGTAGTGTAAGTAAGCTACATTTCAAACATTTCGTGGCAACAAACTGTATAGTAAGAGTGACTCGTCTCAATAGTAACCGAAACTCTAAAAAATGAAATTTTAATATCAATAGATACATCAAAAGAATTGAATTTTTATGCTAATTTTAAATATTTAAGCATCATCAATTTTAGTATTACCCATCAAAAGGTACAAGCCTGAGAAAATTTGACCTGTTTTCAAATTAAGGAGAAAACACCACCTAAAAGTCATAAAATATTAATGCAAATCACGCCATCAATTTCAGCGTATTCGAAAACTTTACTGTAGAGGTTACAAGCTTCCATCGGCAAAAATGTGGAATTTCGTATTTTTTTCCAAAAGAAAGATCAAGGAAGTGTTTTTATTTGTTTGTTTTTTTTCCCCAGGGGTGATCGTATCGACCCAAAGGCCCTAGAATGTCGCAAAATGGCTCATTCAAGCGGAAATCAAAAGTTCTAGTGCCTATTTTGATCAAATAACAAAAAAATTAAAAATAGAATCAATCTTTTCATACTGCAATCTTTTTAAAGATATTTGATTTTTGACTACAATAAGCAATGAACTATAACACATAGTAACTGAAGTATTGAATCAAACAGTTCGTGGTGACAATAAAGAGCTGTGTAATAGCTCATTTTAAAGGAAATTGTTGTATATAGAAATAATTTTTAATTAAAATAATAGTTATTATTAGAAAATAAATTTTAAATGTAAAGATTTAACTCTAGGCCATAGTAACTAATTTAATTTTGAAAAGAAGGAATTACGGCAGAAACCTAAATGGTAGTTAAAGTAAAGTATTTTATAAAACGGGTCCACCGAGATTTGAATTAAGATCGTAGGATTAAGGAGTAGGATCGTAAGTACTAAGTGCTAATCACTACGCCAAGAAATTTTCATATAAGAAAGAATTTTAACAGTATATGATAGCTTAAAGACCGAACTCTAACCATTAGTATTGTCAAACAGTTTGGGGTAATGAACTGAATACTAAGTATAATAAAGAACGAATATTCTACCGACTTTCTACTAATAACCTAATGTGACGTAATAAGTGATATAAGGTAATATCTAACACCAATTGTGTACTAATAACCGTATGTGACGTAATGAGTGACGTGACGTAGAAATTGAAAAAATCCATTTTTTTATTTTAGTTTTCAGTTCAGAATCACTGAAGCTATAAACTGCAAAAATATATATGGTATCTCAGCTATAATTTTTTAATTTAAACAGGTAAAATACTGGAAAATTTTAAAACTAGTTTTATTTTTTGTTAGGTTTTTGTTACTTGATACGAGAACTAAGCACGAATTGTTTGATAATATTGATCTCCATAAGAAATCATTAATTGTATTGGTTTCAAAAGTAAGAAAAAAGAAACTTAAGGAGGATGAAAGACATGAAAGTCGAGGTAAACAGGTTGCTGGCACAAAGAAAGAGCACTATGAGAAAAAAAGTACGTTCCCAAATTGATATCCAAAAACTGATATAAGCAGGACGAGAAAGTAGCAGCTGAAAAAAAACGTCGTGTTTTAATCAAATACAAAAATGATGAAGCTTATCGCCCGAATACTATCAAGTCTGCATCGATCCGGAGAAATATTAATACAGAGAAATGCACAGTCCTGGTTTATAAGCCAGTCCAAGCACAATTTGACTCTGACTAATAACAGGCAATCCAGTTTATTTGTAAGAAATTATTGAAAAATGGGTAAGTAGGTTCAGGACTGTAACAAATATGAAATCCGACTTAGAAATTTCCAATACTATCTTTAATATGTACAAAGAATAATAGAAAGTGTTCAACCATTGAAATTAAACTACTGCTAGAAAAAGATAACGTGGTCATTAACATGGCTTCAAATTAACTAGAAAAGCTACATGCAAACATCCAAAAGCAGTTTTGAAAGTTATTGGAGAATCTACCAAAACGATATTATGTCCCTGATGTTGAACAATTTACCCTTGCAATGGGAAATGTCAGGGAATATTTTGTGTTTAACGAAACATATCATCTCGAATACGTGTATAAAATCTTTGGTGTCAACCATTGCTTGAGGCTTGGTCACAGTGGTGACCTTTACGCTGCTTTTCCAATTGAGAAGGAAGGAAAAGTCATATTTTTTGCCGATGATAATAATCAAGCTTTGAAGTTTGTAAAAGATGCTTGTTTGTGAGGGCAACACAAAACTAGCAGGGAAATGGAACTGGGCATAGCTTTCCTAATTTTGTACCTTCTTTTCTCAAAAGGTTAATAGAATCAACAGAAACTCTATCTTCTACCAAGTTTGATGATGAAGAATGGATTACTAAGATACAAAGTAAAATTCTCAGTGAGATATGTCAACCATATACAATACAGGATTTGCATGAAAGTGCCTTAGAGAGTGGGACCAACAACGTAAATTCTACTTTAAAAAGTCGGCTGGCAGACAAATATCGCCCAATTAAATGGAAATATCATCGAGATCTCTGCAAATATGAGCGCATTTATTTAGAAATGTGTCAGATACTCTTTTGCACAATTTCCGAGATGAAAGAAGATTCGTCCATGGATTTCCTTGTTAAATTGTATTTGGATAAACTCAGTTATTGCACAAACCAGTCAATTTTGCTTGACAAAACGGGACAAGAAAACGGGACAAAAAATTGAGACAGGGATTCATAAGTTTCCAAAAGATATAAATAATGTAGATGACTTAAGACTAGGGGTCGTGAATATTTTGACAAATTTGGTTAGTCATCAAGAAAACCTTAAGAACAAAGGCATATAAGTTTTAAAAGATTTAAAAAAAGATGATTCTCTAATAATTACGAAAGCGAATAAGAGAAATACGGTACTAATCCTAGAAAAAGATGATTATCATAGTAAATAGAAAAAATTCTAAAGGATACTTCAACATATAAGATACTTAACTCAGACCCAACTGAATTGTATGTTAGAAAATTAAGAAAGGACTTAGAAGACCTTAAAAAAATGAAGTATCAAACCACAGATGTATTACAAGGTCCTTCCGAGGGGATCGGTTAGCCCAAAAATATATGGTTTGCCAAAAATACATAATATAGATTTCACTTTAAGGCCAATAGTTTCAACAACCAATTCATCCACGGTAAAAATCCGAAAATGGGTAGCAATGACACTTAAACCTTTATTATATCTCCAAAATTCGGATATAAAAAATTCAGAATTCTTAAAAGATAAACTTATAAATATTAAAATCTCAGATGAATCTATATTGTTTAGTTTAAATATAAAATTAATGTATACGTATATACCTTTTGATAAATCTTTTAGTATTTTATCCAAAAACTTGAGGAACAAAAAAATGAGATAGAAGATTTAACTGCGGGAATCGATATGGAAACTATATTAAATTTGGTTAAAATAACTAATAGGTATACTAATTATTTCACGTTTAGAGATAATTTTTACCATCATATTAGGGGATTAGCAGTATGAGGTCCCTTAAGTCCGTTGTTAGCAAATATTTATATAGAGTATGTAGAAACTTTAGCAAATATGAAAAAAGTATGAAAAAAGTAATAGAAAAATAAAAAAGGAAAAAAAGCTAATTGAACCTGAAATATTAGAAGAAGATGGTTCAAATCAAGAAAAAATTACATAAATTCACCTAATACCCCAATATTGTCACAAAAATTAAAAAGAGAATTAAAAATACATAATATGAAAACAGCATTTAATCAGGACAAACTATAAGATCTTTGCTAAACAATGGAAAAGACAAGTCACCGAGAAATATTCAAAAGAGTGTATACAAAATTCCATGCTCTTGTGGTAAATTTTATGTGGGAAGAACACATCAGATTTTTGAAAATAGGCTAAGGCAACACAAGAATGCCATAGATTGCTCTCTAAAACGTAATATAAAACCGGAAACGTTTGAGTCACCTTTTGCAGAACATGCATATAATTTTACTTTCCACAGTCTTTTATTTGATCAGACTAAAATGGTAGATACCTCGTTAGGACTTTAACAAAGTTTCAGAGAAATCATAAAAAAAAAGATTATCTATGGGGATATTAGTATCAATGGAGATGAAGGCGAATTTAGGATAAATTCAATTTATAATAGTTTAATTAAAAAGTACATAAAATATTCAAGCACTGCTAATTTTAATAATTGTTTCTGAAACGAATGATGACCTTATGAACAAAGGTCAGAACGGTTTAAATACTGGGAAAAGGAAACGAACTGCAGCTAGGCTTGCAACCAAAAGAATCCATTCAATTTTTAATTCATAAATTGGTTGATGAACTTGTGAGATTTAATTAGGGGTTCTGGGCCGAGGGTTAGGTGACCTTTATTGTTTTGCTCAAGAATAAAAATATTCTTCAATTTTTGGTAGATTTCCATTGATTTTTGAAGAGACGAATATTACCCTTATAGAAATTCGTTTTTGTCATTAAATGGACGTGTTATATAAGATGTGAGTTTAATTCATATTTATTTATTTATATTTATTTTCTTTTCTGTTGTTTTTTCTCTCGCTTCGTGTGTTAGTTTTATTGTGTTTCGACGTATTTTATTTTTTAAAGAACATTTTTTTCTCCTTTTTTCCGTTGAAAAAGGCTCCCGGACGTAGGACTGAAATATTAATAGTGTTTTTTAATTAACGTGTTTATTTCGTTGCTATTTATTCACTGCCGTAATAAAAATAAAACCCGTTTTTCTTGCTTAATTTTTTGTAAATGGAAAACAGTGGGGTCTGAGAAATTATTTAAGTCTAGCTTAAGGGTGAGAAAAGACTAATTCAATTTATTTACTTTTGAATTTATAAAATAACATGCCAATATAGTTACGCAGCAAAATTTTTTAGAAAAGTGCAAAGTAAATAAAATAATTCCAAAATCGTTTTGTTTCAAGTATCAATTAAATACATATAATGAGGAAAATCACACGAGAAAGGTAAATTTACAAAACTTAAACGATTTGCTGAAAGATAAGCGTTTCCAAATATCACAAATTGTAAAGAGAAATCCTTTAAAGATATATAAAATTTGGACTAAATCCTAAAAAAGTACCTATAGAGGAAATTATTTCAAAAAATGAGACGGTGATTCAAAAGTTTCCAAAAGATATAAATAATGTACATGGCTTAAGACTGGGGGTCGTGAATATTTTGACAAATTTTGGTAGTCATCAAGAAAATCTTAAGAACAGAGATATAAAATATTAAAAGATTTAAAAAAAGATGATTTTCTAATAATTAGGAAAGCGGATAAGAGCAATACGGTAGTAATCCTTGAAAAAGATGATTATCATAGTAAAATATAAACAATTCTTAAGGATACTTCAACATATAAGAAACTTAACTCAAACCCAACTTAATTGTATGTTTAAAAAATTATGAAAGGACTTAGAAGACCTTAAAAAAATGGTTTATGTATCATACCATACATGTATTATGAGTTCTTTCCGAGGGGATCAGTTAGTCCAAGAATATATGGTTTGCCAAAAATACATAAAATAAGTATTTCTTTAAGTATTTCTTTAAGTTTCAACAATCAATTCACTAACGATAAAAATCAAAAAATGGGTAGCAATGGCACATAAACCTTTATTATATCTCCGAAATTCGTATATAAAAATCTCGGAATTCTTAAGTGACTAATTTATAAATATTGAAATATCAGAAGAATCTAGAGTGTTTAGTTTAGATATAAAATCAGTGTATATGCATTTTCCTTTTGATAAATCTTGTAGTATTTTATCCAAAAAACTTGAGGAACAAAAAAATGAGACGGAAGAATTATCTGCAGGAAAATGGACACTATATTAAATTTGGTTAAATGACTAAGAGGTATACTAATTATTTCACTTTTAGAGATAATTTTACCATTAAATTAAGGGAGTATCAATGGGGGGGGCCTTAAGTCAGTCGTTAGCAAATCTTTATGCAGAGTATGTAGAAACTTTGACTATATAAAAATATTTTTTTAAACCTAAATTTTGGGGCAGATATATGGACAATGTCGCAGCTATTTGGAATTATGGGGAATCAAAAATTGAAGGTTTTTTGGAACATTTTAATAATTTGGGAGGAGAATTAATTTTTTACAATTGAAAAAGAAACAGAGAATAAGTTACCGTTTTTAGATATTTTGATCCATAGAAATAATAATGAACAAGCGTTTTTACGTTACCGTAAACTTACTTATAACAATCTTTATTTGTCTTTCGCATCAAATCATCCGATTTAAGTAAAACGGGGTGTGGTTATTTCTTTAGTTGATAGGGTATTAAAATTAGTATCACCAGAATACATGAGTAATGAACTAATTTTTATTAAGGATGTTCTAGTAGGTAATGGCTATCCGGAAAATATGATTTCTCAAAGAGTTAAAAAAAGGAAAAAAACGTTATGGGAACCTGAAATATTAGAAAATTTATTACATAAATTTGCCTTATATCCCAATATTGTCACAAAAATTAAGAAGAGTCTTGAATAAAACATAATACAAACACAGCATTTAAATCAGGACTAACTATAAGATCTTTGCTAAATAATGGAAAAGACATATTACCGAAAAATATGATAAAGGGTGTATAGAAAATTCCATGCGCTTGTGGTAAATTTTATGTTTGAAGAACACAGCAGATCTTAGAAAATGGGCTACAACAACACAAGAATACCATATATTGCTCTCTAAAACATAATAAAGAACCAAAAACGTTTGAGTCAGCTCTTGTAGAACATTTTATATAATTTTCCTCATCACTGAATTTTATTTGATCAGACAAAAATTATAGATACGTCGGTAGGTCTTTTAAAAAAAATTCAGAGAAATTATAGAAATAAAAAAGAGAATCTTTGGGGGTATTAGCATGAGTAGAGGTGACGGGGAATTTAGGATCAATTCAATTTATAATAATTTAAATAAAAAGCAGGTAAAATATTCAACCAGTACTGATTTTAGTAATTGTTCAGAAACGAATGATAACCTCTTACGAACAAAGGTCAGAACGGTTTAAATGCTGGGAAAAGAATTCTTCATTTATTTGTAGATTTCCATTGATTTGTGAGAAGACGAATAGTACCCTTATAGACATTCGTTTTTGTCACTGAATGGAAGTGTTATTTAAGAAGTGAGCTTAATTCATATTTATTTATTTATATATATTTTTTGTGTTTTTTTTTTACTTTCTTCGTGTGTTAGTTTTGTTTTATTTCAATGTATATTATTTTTTTAAGAATTTTTTTTTTCTTCTTCTTTCCCAATGACAAAAGCTCCCAGATGTAGAGCCAAAATATTCCAATTTTTTTTAATTAAGTGTTCTGTTTGTTGTTTTTTATTCACTGCTTTAATAAAATTAAAACCCGTTTTTCTTGCTTAATTTTTCGCAGACGGAAAAGGAATGTGGTCTAAAAAATTATTTATGTCTAGCCCACAGGTGTCAAAAGACCATTTCAATTTTATTATTTTTAAATTTAGCAAAAAAACATGCCAATTTAATTACGCAACAACAGGTTTTAGATAAGTGCAAAGTGAATAAAATAATAAATAAATCGTTTTGTTTCAAGTATCAATCAAATACATATAATGAGGAAAAGCACACGATAAAGGTAAATTTACTAAATTTAAACCATGTGCTGAGAGATAAATGTTTCCGGAGATCACAAACTGTCAAAAGAAATAGATTTTTTAAAACATAGTCTTTGTGTTTTTCTTAATTCGAATGATTTCCAACAAATTATATCAATCTACAAAAATTCTTTTGAACATGTTTTTGAGATTAACTAGGAAAGATTAAACCAAAAATTTTTGCAATTGAAAAGGGAACAAGAAAAACAAAACTATCAATGTATAGATCTAATCATTCCCCAGGCCCTGGTGTTATTAATTTAAGCAAAAAGGAGGTAACAAAAGAACAAAGGGAAATCCTAAAAGAGGTATCAAATTCGGACTAAATCCTAAGAAAGTACCAATAGAGGAAATTATTCCAAATATTGAGACAGGGATTCATAAGTCTCTAAAAGATATAAATATAGATGACATAAGACTAGGGGTCGTGAATATTTTGACAAATTTTTGTTGTCATCAAGAAAGCCTTAAGAACAAAGATATAAAAGTTTTAAAAGATTTAAAAAAATGATTTTCTAATAATTACGAAAGTGGATAGAAGCAATATGGTATTAATCCTAGAAAAAGATTATTATGCTAGTAAAATAGAAACAATTCTAAAGGATACTTCAACATATAAGAAACTTAACTCAGACCCTACTGAATTGTACGTTAAAGAATTAATAAAGGACTTAAAAGACCTTAAAACAAATGGAAGTATCACATCACAGATGTATTACAAGTTATTTCTGAAGGGATCAATTTGTCCAAGAATATATGGTTTGCCAAAAATACATAAGAAAGGTATCCCTTTAAGACCTATAATTTCAACAAACAATTCACCAACGGAAAAAACTGAAAAATGTATGGCAATGACACTTAAACCTTTATTATATCTCCAAAATTCTTATAAAAAAATCGGAATTCAACATTAAAATTAATGATAATGATAAAAAATTTCTTTTCTTATATTGGACGGTAAAATTTCATAAAAATCTACCAAAGCCACGTTTTATTGGTTGGGGAGCGAGGTTTCCAGCCGTAGTTGGGACAACTGACATATTTTTAATTTTAGGGGAAATTAGAAATAAATTTAATGCATATTGCTCTGGAAATAAAAATTATTCTAACTTTAATCTATACTGGAATTTTAGTAATAAATCACAAGTGATAGATTGTTTGGCTATTGTCTCAGCTAAAAGAGTCATTTCATATTACTTTACTACTCTGTATACAAATCTGTCGCTTAACTTAGTATTCGAAAAATTATCAAAATATAATGAAGATGGGGTCTAAATTTCGTCCTTTTTACTAAATAAAGCCAGCAGGTATTCTTGGTGGATTAAAGAATGATTTAAATTTATTTATTGATAAATTGTACAAGAATTAGAAAATTACTAAAGAAAGTTTTCAAAATTGGATGAATTGGATTTGGACTAGTGCACGAAATAGCATATATAGAATTAATCTAAATAACTCTGAGAAAAATTCAATATTTTATAATGCAAATATGAAACAAGCAATAGCTAATATACAGAATGAGTTTGTAATTTTACCTGTTGATAAGGCTAGTAATAATTTCGCCATAATTTGTCAGAAAGTCTACAGTGATATTTTATCAAAAGAGTGATAAATTTTTCAAAATACATACGAAAAGGCTCATCTAGAGGAGAATAGTTTAATTGAAAATATAGAAGAAAGAATTTTGGAAAAAATTCAATATTAAAATTAATGATAACGATACAGACTTTCCTTTCTTATATTGAACGGTAAAATTTCATAAGAATCCACCAAAACCACGTTTTATTGCTGGAGCAGTGAGGTGTCCAACCAGAATTTTGGCCTATAAAACTGACCTATCTTTAATCTTAGGAGAAATTAGAAATAAATTTAAAGAATATTTCTCTGGAATTAAAAAATTTACTAACTTTTATCCACATGGGGGTGTTAATAATTTATTACATGTGATAGATTGTTTGGCTATTTTATCAGCTAAAAGAGTTGATCCATTTGATTTTACTACTCTGTATAAAATCTGTCACTTAATTTAGTATTCGAAAAATTAAAATTTGGTCATTAAGAAATCTTTTCTTTTGTCTAATATCGGATTTTTGAAAATTGATACTTTTAATAAAAAAGCCGGATGCACGAATTTCTTTATAAGCACTATTAGTTCAAAAATAGCTTGGATATGATATGCAATCCGTTCAATACTTTTATAAGGATCTGTGGTAATTTACATAAACAAATTGTTGGCATTCCTATGGGTGAGAATGCTAGTCCATTTATAGCGGTCTTGTTCTTAAAGTAAAATAGAGTATGAATATATGATAAATAAAAATAGCCCAAGTAATGTAAAATAGTACATTTCAAATAATAAAAGATATCTGGATGATCTCCTAGTAGTAAATTACCCGGAGTTTATGGAGATTTCAAAAAATATTTATCCACAAGATTAACAACCAAACTTTCAAATGGGGATAAATCCATTTATTTAGACAGTGAAAAAAACAGGTACAAAAGTCCAGATATTTCGGTCACATATACAGCGACCGTCTTCAGTAGAAATACTTCTACTGAATATTTAGAGTATATATTTATATATACTCTATATATAAATAGAATGTTTAGAAATAGAGTATTTCTACTGAAGACGGTCGCTGTATATGTGACCGAAATATCTGGACTTTTGTACCTGTTTTTTTCACTGTCTAAATAAATGGATTTATCCCCATTTGAAAGTTTAGTTGTTCGTCTTAGAACGGCAGTGTGGTCTAAGAAAATAACACCTAATTTAAAGGTGTTACGTCGAAAATCCACAAGATTTAAATCTGGAGTCTAGCTGTGGAACAGGACACTCTGACCATTTCTTAGAGTTAAATATTAATATTTCAAATAATAATAAATTAGTTTTTAAAATATATAATAAAACTGATGATTTTAATTCAGAGGTAATTAATTTTCCATTTTTCGAAAGTAATATACATTTAATTATTACTTATTTAGCTTATTATTCCCAATTATTTAGGTATGCAAGAATTTGCAGTAATTACACAGATTTTAAAAATAAATGTAAAACACTTAGCCAAAAACTGGTCTTAAGAGGTTCTTTGTCAATAAAATTAGTTGGCAATTTAAAAAATTTAGTTTTCTGTATTTTGAAATTTAAGGTAAAAACAAAAAAAAATATAAAGAAATACTGAAAGAAATTTAATATAATTTCTCTATCAATTTAACTTTTTGGATTTTTGTAGTTGTACATTCTTGCCAAACAAGCTTCAAGGACTTTAAATTTATAATTGGCTCCAGAAACCAATAAAACACTTTGTTTTATAACTCACATCCGGACCATAGTATTTAATTGTTCCAGAATTGTTTTGCGTTTCATTTACCCATGGAATTTCATGAAAGATAGAACCAATCTTATTTGTATGTATTTTTTGAATAGTGTTACTAGTATGTATGTATTTGACAAGTTTTACCTAACATATAAATACCATGAAAGAGAGTATGGTAGACGCTACACTGTGATGGGTAAAGAAAGTAAAGTGTCAAAACCCATTAAGAAAGTTGGTATTCTTCTGATTAGCCATAATGAAAGATTACTACTTTTGAAATATTTCGTTAGATTTAAGTTGCTTTTGCTTGTAAGTTTACAAGGGCTTACACTTATTGATGAATACTTTTCATATATTTGGACATGTCAATTTGGTTGACGGTTTGGTTATACTGTTTTGTCCTAGGTAATTGGATAGATGAGTAAGGTTAAAACCTTGTTCAAACACGCATTTATCTTAATTACTGGATTAGGATGGCAGCTCTCTCTCTTCCTTTTTTTTTTTTTTTAATTAGCCAAGTAATTACCTCTAAAACATTATTGAAATATCAGATGAAGCTAGATTGTTTAGTTTTTATTTAAAATAATTGTATACGTATATACCCTTTCATAATTCTTCTAGTATTTTATCCAAAAAACATGAGGAACAAAAAAATGAGATAGAAGAATTATATTCTGGAATCGAAATTGAAACTATATTAAATTTTGTTAAAATAACTAGTAGGTGTACTAATTATTTCAAGTTTAGAGATAATGTTTACCATCAAGCTAGGGGATTAGCAAGGGGGGGGGCCTTAAGTCTGTTGTTAGCAAATATTTATTTAGAGTATATATAAGCTTTAGCTATAGAAAAATATTGTTTAAAACCTAAATTTTGGGGCAGATATATGGACGATAATTTAGCTATTTGGAATTATGGGGAATCACAAATTCAATGTTTTTTGGAAAATTTAAATAATTTGGGAGGAGAATTTATTTTTACAATTGAAAAAGAAACAAAGAATAAGTTACCATTTCTAGATGTTTTGATCCTTAGAAATAATAACGAACTAGCGTTTTCAATGTACTGTAAAACAACTAATAACAAACGTTATTTGTTTTTCGCATCAAATCTTCCGATTCGAGTAAAAAGGGGTGTAGTTATTTCTTTAGTTGATAGGGTATTAAAACTAGCATCACAAGAATACATAAGTAATTTAATATTTTTGATTAAGGAAATTCTAGTGGGTAATTTATTTGTTTATTTACTGTAAAATCCAATCAAATCAACACACAACAAGACGGAACACTTAAAAAAAGAGAAAAAACAAAAAAGACACAAAATAACAACAAACTGAACCAGTAAAGAAAACGAATCACTGAATCACTGAATCACTAAATGCGCAGATGGGACCATTCGTGTAGATTTCGGTGTATTTTTCTATTATGCTTCGCTATTCATCTAGCGACGGTGACATCAGGGTCTGCGACTTTAAATTCTTCAATTACAATTAATTCTTATGCCACGGAGGTAGACGAAGCAAATACTTCGCAAAACGAAAATACATCACTCTGATTTAATTCTGGTCAGTTTTAGTGAGAAGTTTCCAGAAGGTCTTGGAATATAAAATGTGAGGAAGAGAAATGGCGTTATACAAGCTTGCTAGAAGTAGCTGGTTCAATCAGAGTTTTAACGATAAAATTGAAACCTAGGACGCAGAAATTCATCGTTTAAGCTGTCCGAGGAGAGGTTTTTGGGCGTGGGGGATAGAAAAACCTATGGCTAAACCTAGATAAATGATTTGGTCCACTGGCAGGACAGAGCTAGAACCAACGACAATGGTAGGAGCACAAAAATCAGTTTTCCAATTGAAAGGACGATTTCCGATTTTGAAAAGTTGAACTGAAGTCCAACTTAAAGATATTCGGCTTCAAGGATTTCGAAGATATCAATTATCCACTGTAGGGTTTGGTTAAGATTCAAGATATCTTCCGCGCAACATACCAAAGACAAATTAGCAGATGACAGAATCAGCGAAGATGGACATTGATCTTGTGTATCAAGGAAACAGTTATTGAAAAGGTCAGGAGAGGTGACTGCTCCTTGACACGCTCCTTTCTTTACTTGAACTAGTCGGGTGCGGGGAATGGGGGTCAAACTCTTTTCAGGAGGTAGCTTGAGTCGGATCCGAAATCTAGAATACAGATTCCTGAGAGAAAAAATGACAGCAAGATTCAACCAACGTTTACTGGCCTTCAGAAGCATCGCAGCATGAATTAGAGAGTCGAATGCACGTCTAATTTCGTGTCCTGCCAAAGAAAGGCTCTCTCCAGAAGATTCGGCATCTATCAAGACATTAGCAACGACTGTTAAGGCATCAGCACATCCAGCTCCTCGCTTAGAAGCCGAACTGATTCCGAAGAATGTAGCATACTTTTTCGAGTTCCTGTATAAACAGTAACTCGAAGAGCTTGCACAGTGACCTAGCTAAAAATATCGGACGGAATGCTGTACAGTGAATTTAAGAGTTTTACTTTTTAGAAATGGGAGTAAGATCTCCGATGCAGAAGGAGGCAAGAGCAATCCCTCGAGAGAAAATCATCTGCATAAGCAGAGAGAGATGTGCCTTGAAAAGTTTACCTACGTGTTTCAAGTGGATCGCACTAACTTCGTCAATGCCTGATGAGCCTTTCCATTTGAGTCTACGGATGGCATCTTCAACAGAGCGAGTACTGACGATAAAATCTTCATCGAAATGAGAAGATAGAAACTGATATAAGGCAGCCTCGTAAGATTGCTCAATAGAGGGGTCAGGTGCTGAGAACTCCGATTCGTAATGGGCATACCATTCATTTTAAAGGATGTTGGCTCGGGATGGTGAGAAGAATTTGTTGCAGAACATGAGACAAACTCGAAGATAATATTTCTATCTCGTTTGGCACTGGCAGAATAATGATTGAATAAATTTTTCCGAGGCCGATCCAGGGCCTTAGAAAACTTTCGCTTCGTAAAAACCCGTATGCTGTTCACAAGACCCATATTCGGACGTCCACACTCTTTCCATACTGAAAACCAAAATTTTGCTTGACTAGATGAAATAACAAGATCTGGATTCGACAACCAGCCGAGAATCATTTCTTTAGGAATTCGTTGCAAAGGAACAACTTGTTTTTCTGGGAAGCAGAGTCCATGGCAGATTCCTTCACAATATATATCTATACAATTAAAAACCTCTTTTTGAGGTAACTGGAGTGACTTATGAAGGAGATGAAATGGGACGCTGATTTTATTCAGGACTGAATCTACTGTCTCAATGAATAGGGCTTGATCAATTTTCGACCAGTTACGACGGTGTCGAAGTGCTGAAGGAGCAAGAGGTGTGGTATGGTGACCAGAAGATGGCATTCCGACAGAGCAAGTTATGAGAAGATGATCAGACAACTGATAATCAAGTCAAATCTAAATTCGCTCGCAAATCTGACGGTACTACAATGTGGTCTAGGTTGTAAGTTCGTAAGAACGTGTGAACATACGTAAAATCTGATGATTTATCTAAAACACGCAAAAAATTACTAAATAAGCCCTTAACTAGTGTTGTACACGGTGACACTTGAGAATTTGACTCGGACAGATTACAATTATAGTCACCGGCTATAATACAATATAAACCTAAGCGCCAAATTTTATCAATACATGAACCTAGTTTTTCACAAGATAGCGCGAATAAGCGCTCAGACTGGTCATTATTTTAATCTGTGGGAAGAAACACACTAATACACACATAAAAATCCACTCTTACCGCTAGATAGTAATTATTTGCTTCGAATATACTAGAACAGAGAGCTGATTTCACCAACATAACCAGTCCACCCGGGGGTCGGTTTCTATTGTTCAGCTGTCTAGCGGGTACACAATAAGTTGTCATATCCTCAAGCTCAAGTATGTTCAGCTCATGTTTAATAACAAAATCTTCCTGGAGACAAATCACACTAAAATTAGAACGGAGGCTTTCCAGGACCAGAAGTTAATTAATAAAAGAGCCGTTTATAATCCCTGATAGAAGAGTTAGTGACAAGGTGATTAGTTTGAGGGTTGATGCTTTTTTGGGCACTTTACACTATAGTAAGTATGACCATGCTTTTTGCAAGCAACGCAAAAGGCTGCCTTCTGACAAGGGGTATCAGATGTAGATTAGTGATAGGAGGAGCCGCATTTGGAGCACAAAGAAGCGTTCTTACAATCTGCAGCTAGGTGACCGATTACGTTGGAATTAAAGCAGTGCCGAGACAAGAACACGAACACTTCAACTGGGTGGCGTTCATATCAGATTTTGACTGAAACTTTGAGAGAGGTATCGAGTTCGTTTCTTGTCGAAAATTAGACTTTAAATATTCAAGACTTGCTACACTGTAGGGTTTTATTGCACTTGGGGATTAGCTGTTTTAGAGACTATTCGTCTAGATCCTCTGGCAATCGCATGATCGCAGCTAAGAAGGCAGGTTTCTTAAGGAAGATGTTTAGTGACGGTTTCGCACATTTAGCTGCATCCTCTATCTAGCTCGTGGTTTGCTTGGAACGAATCACAAGTTTCCACTAGGTATTAAGGCGGCGTAACTCGGTTATATCGCCGTCGGGACATGGGCACAGTTTGTAAATTCTTTGCGTTCGCTTGGGCATTTTAAGTCTGTTGGAGGGTCTTTGAGTATCAGAGAGTAAAGTGCCCTCAGGGGTGCGGTTTGGGATGATTGAGATTTGTCTGGCAGGGTAATTGTAGAGCGGCAAGTGTTTAGCATAAATCCATCCAATTTTCTGGAGAGTTCGTTTACTTTGGACCTCATTGTAGCGTAAACTGCCTCGCCGATGGCAGGTACTACACACAAACTAAATATCACAAATTTAAGGATTGGGACATTTTGCTTTACCACAGAGACTAGGGACCTATACATATAGGTAATGTTTTCCTCATCTTTGGCATACGAAACCATCCGGCTTTTAATGTCCAACTCGCTTTGAAGGGTGTATGATTGTATCATACATTTTAGCTTGTATGATTGTATCATGTTCGAAATAGTTTATTGCGCTTTTCACAATCTGATCGAATTTCACCCCTTCCGTGAGTGATCTGCTCCAAAAAATCACAAATGGGCTTAATACCGACTTTTCAGTCATCACTTTTGCTCAAAAACAGCCAAAGTCCACTGAATCACACAGTACTAGGAACCAGAGAAGTGTTGGGACCCACTCACCAATTCCCCACAATTTAAGGGTAACTGAATACCGCCAGGTACATGCGGCGCTTGCGGCAGGAACCTTCACCTTTTCTGCTTATTGCCTAATATATGTTATCAGTATTCTGTTCCGGAAACTACTTTTGAATTTTGGCTTATTTTCAGTCAGTATAGTAGGTGAAACATTGCACTATAAAATTCGGGCGCACTTTCTACAGCGCAACGATCAAGCTCTTGCAACGCCGCTAGACGTAGAATTCATTTCAGGCATATTGCTGCTGCGCACAAAGAATACAATCCTCTAAGGTCATTAAATCTTTCTGTCTGAGTATCTGTATTTATTAAGTCACTAAATCCCAAGAGAATTTATGTTCAAGCAGCAAAAATATCAATAGGAATTTATAAATGTCTGTAGGGAATCACACAGGTTGAAACCTTACTTTATTAAAAGGTTAATATCCAAAAACTTTGTCTCAAATAATTGAAACAAGGAAAAAAAGTTAATGGAACCTGAAATATTAAAAGAAGATTGCTCAAATCAAGAAACAAATTATATCAAGGAACAACTTTGCCATATATCCGAATATTGTCACAAAAATTAAGAAGAAAAAAAAACATAATATAAATACAGCATTTAAATCAGGACAAGCTATAGGATCTTTGCTAAATAATGGAAAATACAAGATACCGAGAAATATGCAAAAGGGTGTATACAAGTACCATGCTCTTGTGGTAAATTTTATGTGGTAAGAACACAGAAGATTTTTAGAAAATAGGCTACAGCAACACAAGAATGCCATAGATTGCTCTCTAAAACATAATAAAAAACCAGAAATGTTTGAGTCAGATGTTGCAAAACATGTATATAATTTTGATCA
>JAQQPU010010099.1:0-27361 GCA_029168905.1 Artemia sp. Kazakhstan ARC1039 | reverse complement strand
ATGGGGGGGGGGGGGTTGTCATCCTCAAACACCTACTTTCTGTATTTTCAACTATGTTGAACAAAATGGCTATCTTAAAATTTTGATTGGATGTGTTTTGGGAAAAGGTGGGCGTGAGAGGGAGGTTAGTTGCCCTCCAATTACTTTCGACTATTAAAAAGGGTACTAGTTCTTTGAACTTCCAATCGAATGAGTTGTTTTTTAAGTTTCTACGACAACGCCTTCTACAAAAACCTTATATGCCCCCAGGGCATAACTTACAACCCTTACCCTGAGGGCTGTGGGGAGTGTCCTCCCAAAAAACGTAACTTTTATCTGGAAATCAACTACGCTGAACAAAATGGCTATCTCAAAAAATTGATTGGATGTGTTTCGGGAAATGGTGTGTGTGACAGGAGTGATAGTTGCCTTCCAATCACTTTCGACCATTAAAAAGGGCACAAGCCACTCCGATTTCCGAATTAATGAGCCCTTTTCGAAGTTTGTCCGACGACTTCTTCGATACAAAGTGCCCTGGTCTAAAGGAATAAAAATAATAATTAATACATTGTGCCAACATTGTTCTTATATGCCCCCCAGGGCATAATTTAAAATCCTTGCCCTGAGGGTCGTGGGTGAGTGACCTCCTAAAAAACGTATTTTTTATCTGGAAATCAACTATGCTGAACAAATGGGTATCTCAAAATTTTGATTGGATGTGTTTCGAGAAATGGTGGGAATGGAAGGAGTGTTAGTTGCCTTCCAATTACTTTCGACTATTAAAAAGGGTACTAGCCACTCCAATTTCCAATCGAATGACCCTTTTTGAAGTTCCTACGACAACTCCTTCGATACGAAGTGCCCTGGCCTAAGACCAAGAAAAAAAATAATAGATTGTGCCAACATCGTTCTTTACTTAGGCAGCGCTATTGCGCTGCCTATGATGAACTGGAAAGGCAGTGTGGTCTTCAAAAGTGCCTATATAATTTTCAGTTTACTATTCCCAGAAATAATAAACAAATTACAAATTACAAAATGAACAATTAAAACGTTATTTTTATTACATAACTATATTATTGTTACTGCACTAAATAGAGATTTTTTGTTTTTAAAAAGTTTTAAAAATTCTGTTTGTCTCTTAATTTTCAAAATGCAAATATAGATAAAGTTGCGCTTCTTTATGGAAGAAAGCATTTTGTTGACGAAAAATCGAACAATTTTATATTTTTTAAATTTTTTAAATTTAAAATTTTAAAAATTTAAATTTTTTAAATTTCTTGATAGCAAACTTGGGTATTTGTGTCTTATAGCCACCACACTAGTAATAGCCTATCTAGTACCACGACGAGTGCTTGCGTAATTTGTCTTATCTCTAGCATGTACAAGAATATGAAGCATAGCTTCACGTGCACATTGCAAAAAAGCGTGCAAACCTATAAAGTGGCCAAACACGTTTTGAGAGTATAGTCAAGGTTGTATAAGACAATCAGACTGGTTTTTTGCTATTAATATCAATTGCACAAGGAATTTCACAAGAATATGCAGCGTAGTTTCACGTGCACATTTTAAAAAAGCTGGCAAACCTATAAAGTGGTCCAACATGTTTTGAGAGTATAGTCGAGATTATATAACACAACCAGAGTGGTTTTTGAGGCAACATCCCTTTTTTAGGGCCAATCAGAGACAGCGGAGGGTTGCTCCATATACGATAACTTAATTGGTGATTGGGTTTAAATAAAAAGGAGTGATTTACATTCGTCCTTGAGATTTTGTAAATAATGGCCATGCATTACGATTAAATTTTCATAATGTTTTAACATGTCATGGATAACACATTAAATATTATTAACTTTGAAGCTATGCCTACTTCGATTTATAATGTGAGTGCATTAATTTATTTCCAAATAGAATAATTTTACATAGTCATCTCTCCGGTAAATTCAAATTTCAGGGGACATAGCCCTCCCCCCAACAATACAAACTCTACAATATGATGAGTATAGTTGCTAGAAAACGTAAAATACGCTCTTTTTTCCGTTATGTAAATCCCATCCCCCCTCCTCCACTCTGTTTACAAGTTTAATTCTTTAGAAATAGTTATTTCATTCAAAATGTTACTTTTCCGATTATCAAAAATAGACGTTGCTGTCTTTTTCCGGTCTAAAAGCATCTGTGTTTAATCCTGTTAGCAAGAGAGACAATTTCAAAACAACCTTTTGCATGCGCACTATCTGAAATTATTAATGCCACATGTTTATGGGTAGCGGCAAGTATTTTCTTGACAAAGAGATTCTTTTTTTGGTCAAATTAAACGAGCTTTTGAAATGCAAAGCACAAGTGATGTTTGAACAATGTTGTCAATTTAAAACAGGGTCTTACGTTATAGTATACTAAAAAATTGATATTAAAATCGTTAATTAAAGAATACTACTCTAAACTATGAATTGATATACAGCCAAATCATATTCAAAATATTTTCTTTAGAAGCTTTTTTAAATATTTCTAAAGTACTAATAGATATAGCGCTACAAATATCAGAATCGACTTTAGAGGATAATTTATATTATGGAAAGATGTTTTAGAAATCCCCCTTCCCCCCAAACTCAAAATTTTCCAAAATTTTACTTTAGAAGCTTTTTTAAATATTTCTAAAGTGCTAATAGATAGAGCGCTACAAATATCAGAATCGACTTTAGAGGTTAATTTATATTATGGTGAGATGTTTTTGAAATCCCCTTTCCCCCCAAACTCAAAATTTTCCAAAATATTTTCTTTAGAAGCTTTTTTAAATATTTCTAAAGTGCTAATAGATAGAGCGCTACAAATATCAGAATCGACTTTAGAGGTTAATTTATATTATGAGAAGATGTTTTGAAATCCCCCTTCCCCCCAATCTCAAAATTTTCCAAAATACTTTCTTTAGAAGCTTTTTAAATATTTCTAAAGTGCTAATAGATAGAGCGCTACAAATATCATAATCGACTTTAGAGGTTAATTTATATTATGGGAAGATGTTTTTGAAATCCCCCCTTCCCCCCAAACTAAAAATTTTCCAAAATCTTACTTTAGAAGTTTTTTTAAATATTTCTAAAGCACTAATAGATAGAGTGCTACAAATATCAGAATCAACTTTAGAGGATAATTTATATTATGAGAAGATGTTTTTGAAATCCCCCCTTCCCTCCAAATTCAAAATTTTACAAAATTTTACTTTAAAAGCTTTTTTAAATATTTGTAAAGCACTAGTAGATAGAGCGCTAAAAATATCAGAATCGACTTTAGAGGATAATTTATATTATGGGAAGATGTTATTGAAATCTCCCTTTCCCCCTTCCCCCCAAACTCAAAATTTTCCAAAATTTTACTTTAGAAGCTTTTTTAAATATTTGTAAAGTGCTAGTAGATAGAGCGCTACAAATATCAGAATCGACTTTAGAGGATAATTTATATTATGGGAGATTTTTTTGAAATCCCCCCTTCCCCCCAAACTCAAAAATTCAAAAATTTTACTTTAGAAGCTTTTTTAAATATTTGTAAAGCACTTATAGATAGAGCGGTACAAATATCAGAATCGACTTTAGAGGATAATTTATATTATGGGAAGATGTTTTTGAAATCCCCCCTTCCCCCCAAACTCAAAATTTTCCAAAATTTTACTTTAGAAGCTTTTATAAAGATTTCTAAAGCACTAATAGATAGAGCGTTACAAACATCAGAGTCAATTTTAGAGGGCAGTTTATCTGTATAAGAGGGGTCATTATTTCAATCTAAATTTCTCTTCTTTTTTAAGGAGGATTCCTACAATTACTCTCCCCCTGAAAAGAGAGCAAGATGGAACGATGCCACATCGATGCAAGCTGCAAGGCCTTCCATCATCAGATATGCTGGTTCCAATACACATGCTCTGGACGAGCCAATGACCACACAACTTTTAAGGCCAGGAGCCTCTCACGCTAGTGCCAGCTCTGCGCAAACCTCTATGCAACCTGGCAGAAAATTGAAAAGTGAGTGGATGGCTTCTCAAAATGCATCAGCCCCGTCTACTCAAGATCGTGAGGTCACCCCCCATCATGCTTTGCCAGGGGCTTCAGGCATACAAGTGCAGTCTGAATTTGGAAATGTGAGCATTTTGCCTCTACCTTCTACCTGATTATAGAAATATCTACCTATTTCTTTCCAACTTTTTTTTAGTCTTTTCTTTTCACCATTTTTTTCAACACTCTAAGAGTGTGTGTCAGAGATATTAAAATATTAACCCCCCGCTCCAACCATCGTTTTAAATTTCTCTACTCCCCTCAGAGATAGCTGATTATAATGTATTTTTTTTTATTGTCAAAGAAAGCACTCTTTTGCTTCTTTCTGAACTTTCTGGGGAAGTGGGTGGAGGCGAGTATTTAATTAAATAATGCTAGGAGGGGGGAGGAGGTGTGAAAAATGGCACTTATTTAATATCAGGGTAAACATACGACTAGAAATGCTTCAGCATAAATAGGGTATTGCGTCTTTCTGAACTTTCTGGGGAGGGGGTGGAGGCAAGTATTTACTTTAAATAATGCTAGGAGGGGTAAAATTGAGTTTTGAGGATGGGGTGAAAAATGAACATGGTTTTTTAACTTTATAAAATAATGGTTATTTCACATAGAAAAGAAAACCTTTATTTCTATAGATTAATGAATTAGCAGTGCCATCCACAACGGGTCATGAAACATCAATTTTTAGTGGAGCTGAACCAATTCTAGCACCACCAATGGAGTTTAGAGATGAACCTACATTAGTTCTAGACAATATGGAGTGGCAAAGGGGTTTCTTAAATTATTGTTTGGGGACATGGCCAGCCTAGACGATTTAACTTGTGACATTGACATGGTGGAGGACCTGGAATGGATAGATAGATTTATGCGAGAGCATTTAGATGTTGTTAGTAGTATTAGTGCATCTGAACCGAGTCCTCATAAAGAAATTCCGTCAAAGGACAATACAGGCTGGCTTGAACAGCTATCCCCAAACACCCTGGAGTATATACTAACAGGCTTAGAGGATTTCATGCCACCTCCATTTATTGCAATTGAACAGACTGGGGGTGGTGCTATTGATAATTCTATGTCACCCCCCAACATTCTGGTTAATGATACAACTAGTAGTAGTAATAAAGATACAGCAACATCACAAGTACCCCCACTTCCAGATTTTTTTCTTTCCAACTCTGCCTTGCACCACACAAAGGTCTACAGCACCAAATTCAGAGATCCATTTAACTCTCTAGTGTCAGGCGATATAATAACAGATCCCCTGGCCATTACACATTTATATACTAATAAGATTCGAGCCATTCTTGAACAACAAATGGGGGTGTGGGGGTGGGGTCAGTTGAAAAGCATCAATAGCACTAAAAATATTATTTTTAAATGAAAAAGCGAGTGAGCTGTATTTGAAATACTTGCACACAGAGATGTTGGCAATTCGCCCGCATTTATCAAATTATGAGGAGGTTTTTCTAAATTGGGTTAATAGCATTCCAACTAAGTGGGAAAATTATAACGAGGGGGGAGTGGGTCAGTGGTTATATTTATTGAGAGTTTAAACGTTAATATTTGTAGATTTAAAAAGGATTTTATTTTAAGAGGGGGAGCGAGGAATATCGAATTAAAATATCATTCAGATTTAGAGGGATATCAGGGGGTACAACGAATATGATTCGATACGAGGCTACCGTGTTTCAAGTATGCATTTTTAATTGCCGCATACAGACCTCTGCGTGATAATGCATCTAAGAAAAAGTTGGATGAAATGGCAGTTAATGGTAGGTAGGGTTCAAAGTTCTCCATAGTAGGTTTTAATTGTTTAAATGGTCAATTTCCCATGAAACTAAAAGGAATAGATATTTTCGAGCGGGCTAATGCACATTTAAAGATTGGTGTCATGGTGTTACAGTATGAAACTGAATTTGAGGAGGGTCACCGTTCCGATAAGAAGGGCGTATTATTTCCAGTGAGGGCTCCTTGAATTGAATCAGTGGAACATTGGGTGTGGCTTCTATACACACCACGCACAGAGCCTGATTCAATTGGACATTTTAATCCAAGTACCGATATTAGTAGGGTTCTAAGTGAGGGTAAAAAGCAGAATGGTGTATGTTATTACTGTCCGACATGCCTCTCAAGATTTGGGACTGATTTAAAGTTAAAGCATCACATGAAACACTGTAAACGTCATGGATACCAGGCTCTGGAGACGGTAAGCGGAGATAGAGCGATCTTACGTTTTTAAAATTTCCAAAACACGCTCCTACAGAGCAATAAGATCGCTTTGGACTGCGAAGCGAAACTCACAGACGTTTACAATTCGTCAAATCCAAATCGTGTCAAAATAAATGAAGCCATAGGGGTCTCTTACGCTCACGCGCAACGATATTCCAATAATACCATGCAAGTGCTGAATTTAGTTGAGATGTTGGGTGACGGTGAAGACTGCATGTGCTCGGCATTGGTCAGTCTAATCAAAACAGCAAATGGTGCAACTTCGCGCCTTCGTTACACAAACTATCCTATGCTCCTATCACCAGATGACAGATTGGCCATGAAAAATCGTAAAATGTGTTGGGTTTGCAAGGGAGAATTTGATGATGGTATTGGGAATGGGGGGAGGGGGAAGTTGATCGACCAAGATCATTTGTGGCTGGAAATTACATCGGAGGGAGTAACTTTAGAGGGGTAGCACATCAGTCGTGCAATTTAAACGTTAGACAGCAATATTTCGTACCTGTTTTATACACAATTCCAATTACGACTTAAAGTTTGTTCTACCGGCGTTGCCCCGCATTGCCAAGAGTGGAGTTGTAGATGACGCATGGATAGATGGTTCTTTTTCATATAATATCATACCCAAATCATTGGAGAATCTACTACTGCTAGAATTCATGTGGAAAACAGTTGACAAGGGTAACACGTGCCTGAATAAAATCCGTTTTTTAGACTCTTTCAGCTTCTTCCCCAAATCTTTAAGTCAATTGATTCAGGTACAGAAAAGTGACAATTTTGACAGCTTCCCTCTCCTCAAACAGCGTTTCCCCGATGATGAAATGTATGATATATTAACGTGTAAGGGTATATATCCATGATTATTACAACTCTGGCTCGAGGCTAGATGAGGTGTCATTACCTTCCATTGAAGCTTTTTACAATTCTCTTACTGAGAGTGAGTGCGCCACTAGCGACTACGAATTTGCTAAGAGGGTTTGGGCAAGGGGCAGATGTAAAAACGGGTGGGATTATTGTAAACTATACTTGGCCAGTGACGTACTCACTCTTCTGGACATTGTGTGCAAAAATACGGATAAAATCTAAGGGGAATTTGGGTTGGATTTAGGTTATTGTTTTTCCACTCCTCATCTGGTGATGGACTTGATACTTAAAATCAGCGAAGAAGAAATAGGTCTGATCGCCAATGTGGATCAGCATCTGTTTGTAGAGAGATCAATGAGGGGTGGGTATGTTTTTCACGGGGACCGTATCATGAAAACTGATCCGACCGGACAGCACACCGATGAAAAGTCAGATGCAGTTTCTTTGGATATGAATTCTCTTTACCCATCGGCAACGTCTCACTACTGTTTGCCGTGTGGCAATTATAAATGGCTTGACTATCCATGTGCTTCGAATTTCCCCGACATTGCTAGGGTTGAGGAGAATGGGGCACAGGGATGGTTTTTTGAAATTGACGGTGAAATACCCATGGAAATCCATGACTCGGTAAAAGACTTTGTTTTTCCATGCATAAATAGACCGGTGGGTAGGGACTATCTGAGTCCCTACAATTTATCTTTAGTAGAGGATGGGAGTATGCACTGGGTACCTTCATAACAAAAACTAATTGTCGACCTCAACCCGAAACAGAATATCGTTGTTCATCAAGTGCTATTGAAATGGATGGTGTCCAATGGTTTCAAGGTCTCAAAGATTCATAGATCCCTCCAATCTGATCAAAAGCCATACATGAAAACGCTTATTGACACCTTTGTCAGTAAGCGTTCACAAGTGAAAACGAAAGTTGAAAAAGAAGTCTATAAACTCATTTTGAACTCAGCTTTCGGTAAAATGTGCGAAAGAGTACGAAACAGAAGTCAATGTGACATTGTAACAAATCCCAAAGATTGTGCTCAAATCATTGCGGATCCAAACTTCACATCGCTCACAATCATAGACTCTGATTTGGTGCACCTACATCGCAAGAAAAGAAACATTGTTTTAAATATAAATATTGCAGGCGGGAGTGCAATAACTGAAATATCTAAGAAACTCATGTTGTCATTTTATTATAATGTATGCAAGGTACAGTGGCCGATTGAGGTACAAGTTCAAGTGTATTACGGGGACACTGATTCACTCCTGTTAAAATTCAAAACTGAAAATCTATTGAATGATTTGGAAAATGGCGAGTACATTAGCTCACGAATGGACTACACTAATTGGGATGAATCCCTCTACCCAGAGCTAGTGAAACGCCATGCCCCAAATCAATTGTTAATGTTAAAATCTGAAACGGGTAGCGATCTGATATCCAATCGTGTGTTTAATCAACAGAAAAATCTCATATCGTAGGAATGGTACATTCCATTTTAATTATTCATTGGAACACGATAGGATTTACATAACCTCACCTGTTGACACTGAAATAATTATTCTCAATGATAATCCGAGAGACGTTCTTTGCTTTAAACAGAATATGATCAATGGGAAAAATGCTGGCACCGTTTACAGGATGGATCAAGTTATTTTTGCTGATTATCCACCTGGTTTCACCTCGGACTCTTGCATATTTCTCTATGCATCCTTTGTGGAAACATCGAGAGTTGGTAATTCAAATGTCCCCCTCCTACATGTTCTTGAACGAAAAACAACTCATGAACTTGTTCATCACTATAATATAAAGCATCTTCAGTATGTTCCTGTAAACACTTCGTATTTGGAACTCTGTCAGTTAACGCTAAGAAGTAAATTGGGTAATCCTCTAGCAATAACAAAAGGTTTAGCAGTGATTACATATCATTTTCGACCCATTGTCGGCAACACCAGCACCTAAAAAGAACAATAGAAGAATTCCATTTGTCTGTCTCGATATCGATTGCTACGTTGGTGCTCTGAGTCCACATCAAATAAGCAATGGATTGGACTACTACAAGGGGCGTACTACATTGTCTGGCTATGTTTTTGGTAGCTGGTTTGCTAGGCTATTTCGTTCTGCACTACCCCTTGCCAGAAAATATCTTGTACCTGCTGCATCAAATTTTGCTGCCTCAGCACTACAGGACTGGGGGTCGGGTAAGAATTTTAAGGAGAGTGTTAAGGAAAATATTAGATCTTCAGCAAGAGCCGTTTGTGAGCAATTAAAATCTCAGCAAAATGGGAAGGGATTGAAAAGGATGCGTGCGCGTCATTCACTCATCAGTCTCCACCCAGGCGGGAAGCGAAGGACATCAACAAGGACTTTGAGGAATAAAATAAGGAAGACCAATAAGCAGAAGAAGAAAAAGAAAAAGACTATTAGATCAAAGAAGAATTTCTTCTCTTAAGATGACTTATCTCCTCCACAAGAAATCATATCCATCAATCAGTTCCTCATTGAATCTGTTCAATGCTGAAAATGTTGATGTCAGTGTCAAGTATGGCTACTATGAACAATTTCACCCCCAACAACCCCTCTCGGAAAATATACACTTTCAAATATTTTCCAATGAAGACTGTTTCATTGATATGTCATCAACATTTATTGATTTAAATGTTGCGGTGAAGAAAAAGTCAGATAATACAACTCCAACTGTTGCCGATGGTCTCTCCTATGAAAACTGTTTTCTACACAACCTTTACAAACAAATTAATGTATTTATTAATGGAACATTGGTGAGCACTAGCAATAATTTATCCAACTATGCAATCTACATATTTATGATGATGACACCAAAGGCATACAAGGAGTTGAGAGGACAATCATTGAGCTATGAATATCGATCAGATGTTGATACTGACGGCGAGTTGACTACTGCAGTGAGCCAGGAGTATGATCTGGTTGGAAAATTAAATCTGAGATATTCAATATATCCCAATGGTTACCCCCCAATGTCGAGATTGACATAAAGTTGCAACTGGCCCCATTGAATTTCATTTTGAGAAAAACACTTCCTGCAGCACCCGATGCAAATGTCATTATCACATCGGCAATTCTCCACGTTCGAAAACAACAGGTTATTAATTAGCTCTGTTGCATTGGCAGTGGAAAAGCTAAGAGCCAGTGGCAACAAAATTAATCTTCATGTCCCCCATACGATCACCAATCAACGTCACATTGCCACCGGCTCTCGTAGCTATAGCGATTCATCGTTTATCAATGGAGAAATCCCATCAAAATTGGCATTGCCCTTTGTGAAGAGCGGCAGTGCCGTTGGATCCTGGACTGAATCCCCCCATGATTTTAATTTTTTGGGGCTATCTAGCCTTGTGTGCAAAGTGAATGGTATTCCACTGTACACTCTATCATTTGACAAAAAATCCTATAGAACTCTGTATGAGTTGACCATGCAATCCCTAGATCATGACTCTCAACTATTTGAAAATGGAATAACCGATTCAATGTTTTCAAAAAATCATGGGGTAATTGTTTTGGACTTGTCAGGGACCCAGGATATGAGCATAGTACGAACAGGGAATGTACGTTGAGAGTGTACATTTTCCGATGCTTTGACTGAGAGTATCACGCAAATATCATTGAGTCAATTTGAAACCTATTGGGAAATCACACCCGACTGCAGTGTTCTACCAGACCTAGCACCATGAACACAAACCATATAATTAACGTATTTAGTATGGATCCATGCATGTCTCAGTACAAGTCCTATTGCATACCATCGGACTTCATTGAAAAAATTCCAAGTGTTAACAATACCCTAATCATTGTTAATAGCAGTCCATCGACTTTGAAGACAGGCCATTGGCTATGCATCTTTCAAATATCGAAGAATATTAAAGTTTTTGATCCTCTTGGCCTATCGTAAAAATTCTACACTCCATACATCAGCAACTTTATTGAAAGCAGTGGGAAAACTATTATTCAAAATCAACTAAGAGTATAGGATTTAGTGACTAAGACATGTCTCTTTCATGCACTACTCTTTTTCATGTTCAGATGTCGTGGCTATACCTACATGCAGTTTCTCGACATCTACGTTGACTTGCCTCGATTGAACGACTTTCTAGTGGAAAATGTACTTACAAGCGTGTTTAATGTTGATTTTAGGGCCCTACGAATAAAATGTTGTAAAAATGTATGTGAAATTGTTTATTAATAAATGAAAAAAAAGTATATACATGATAAATCGACTTTTCTACTCTTTAGATTTCATCTTCTGCTAGGTATAGGTTTTTGTCGACAACAACTAATGCAGGTAGATTATCCGAATTCACAGTATACTGATCCTGATGTGCTGCAATGTCAGGGTCACATTTTCTATAGTATAGTGTAACTTCACTCTTGTCATATCTCTTTGTATAGTCAATGTTACTATTCTCATTCATTCTATAGAATTCACATGTTTCAATTTGTTTATTTGAAGCAATGTCACAAACAGTGTCCTCAAGTGGTGAATCCCATTCCGTCACAGCCAAATAAAAATCAGTGGGCTTATAATCATAACACCCATTGTCTTCACAACGATGACGTAGAAACCATATTCTTTTGTTGTTCCAACAGTTGAATCGCTGACCCGGCTCCTCCTCCCAGAGCAATCTAAAACCACGACGATACCAATCTCGTAGCAATAAACTAAAATCACGATTAGGATTCTTTCCAATCATACCGGGATATGTATTTTCCCATTGATTACATTTATCATAGTGGCAATTCGAGCATAGATGTCCTCTAGGATGAGAGTCAAACACCTCTTCAAGGCAGGAATTACAACGTTTAATTTGTATAGCATACCCTCTATGCAATTTACACGGGTTGCATAATCTACACTTTTCATCATACTCATCAATCCTTGTGCAATTCTCACATGATGACCAGCTGCCCAGTGTGTACATACATAATGGACATGTATGGAACATTTTTTCATGTGTTGACACTCTCACTGCCACAATAAATAAAAGTTCAAATAGGGATAAAATCCTTTTAATAGACAGTGATGATAGAAATTCACAAAAATACCAGATATTTCGGTCACATATACAGTGACCGTCATCAGTAGTAAAACTGAGTTTTACTACTGATGACGGTAACTGTATATGTGACCGAAATATCTGGTATTTTTGTGAATTTCTATCATCACTGTCTATTAAAAGGATTTTATCCCTATTTGAACTTTTATTTATCGTCATGGAAAGGCAGTGTGGTCTCCGAAATTATCCACTGCCACAATGAAACTGAGCTACCAACAACAACAAATTGACTGGGATAGAGAGAGAGAGGAGTAAATCATCCTTGAATACCATCTTTCTCATGAAAAAAAAATCCTAAATTTCTAAACTGGTGTTTAAAAGCATATCCATAATATCATTTTGCCGTGTCATCATTAATATATCAATAAATTGTGTAAATGCATTTGGACCACGACGTAAAAGCTTCATACAATAGTCTAATGATGGAGAATCAGTTTTCATTATATCGACAAGCATTCCCTGAGAAAATATCTTCCTTTAATATACAGCTCTAGAAAATGATCATCTAGATGCAAACGTTTTTCCATAAGCACTAGATTCCCCATGATTCGCTCTTTCTCAAATCTATCCATTTTTTAGAGTCCTAACACTCTCACAACCAACTTCAGACTAACCAGAATTTTTTCTACTCTAAAAAATATACACTAGTCTACTATAGAAAGAAAAGTACCTTTGATTTAGAAACAGTTTTATTGAGCATAATTATAACAATAATATCCACTGATGCATTTTGTTCTCATCAAATTATTTCACTAACACATCGAATGCTGCCTGAAGTCTATTTATATGCACAATATTCAGTTTCGCTGCAAAACATAATTGCTCCTCCAGCTTAAATTCGCTTAATGATATCACGTATCTTGCATACATATCGTCCCATTCAAGGCATAGTCTACAGCCTCCGGTTATTTCCACAGCCATATTTGGTATTCGTATATCTTTGCTGCTGATGCCGGCTCCACCGTCAATCTCCAATAATGTAAATGCACCAATCATTTTCTCTACTAATATCCTCTCAAATAAACTATTCTCTCTGAATTCAATTCTATTACTAATATGAATTGCAATGACAATCACTCCTTTTATTCAAATCTAATCACCAATCAAGTTATCGTATATATAATAACCCCCGCTGTCTCTGATTGGCTCCTAAAAAATTGGTGTTGCCTCAAAAACCAGTCTGCTTGTCTTATACAATTACAACCGTACTCTCAAAACGTGTTTGACCACTTTATAGGTTTGCCAGCTTTTTAAAATGTCCACCTGAAACTGAAGTGTATATTCATGTACATGCTAGAGATAAGACAAATTACGCAAGAACTCGTCGTGGTACTAGATAGGTTGCTACTCACACTCAAATTCTTTTGAGAAGTGAAGTTTGGTTAACGCTAATGAAATAAAACAAAGTGTGATGAAAATGCACTACTTAATCAACAAAATTATGAATACTACAACAAAGAATTATGGAAGGCCCCGACCATATTATATTAAATATGTAACCTAACCTAATCTAACCAAAATACCATCTAAATATTTGATTAAAATACAGCTACAATGTAATTTCCCACCCCTCCATTACCAGAAAAAATCCCCAGTGAAAACGTCTGTATATATACCATCAACAACCAATACTATATGTAAATATTGTGCAATGTTCATAACTTGCAGCCCTTCCCCCGAGGACTGTGGTAGATTTAGTCATCCTCAAAGACATAGTTGTCATATTTTTTTACCAAGCTGAACAAAATGGCTATCTCAAAATTTTGTTCGGTGACTTTGGGAAAACAATGAGTATGGGAGGGGGCTTAGTTGCCCTTAATTTTTCGTCATTTAAAAAGGGCACTAAACCTTTTAATTTCTGTTTTAATGAGCCCTCCTGCGATATTCTAGGACATTTGGGTCGATACAATCACCCCTGGAAAAAAAACAATTAATAAATGAAAAAAACAAACAAACGAATAAACACGCATCCGTGATCTTTCTTCTGGCAAAAAATACAAAATTCCCCATTTTTGCAGATAGGAGCTTGAAACCTCTACTATAGGGTTCTCTGGTATGCTGAATCTGATGGCGTGATTTTCGCTAATGATCTATGTATTTTAGGGGTTTTTTTCGCTGTTTTTTGAAAATTAGGAAAATTTTCTCAGGCGCTTAACTTTTGATGGGTAAGACCAACACTTGATAAAACTTATATATTTGGAATCAGCATAGAAATATGATTCTTTTAATGTATCTATTGGTATCAAGATTCTGTTTTTTAGAGTTTCAGTTACTATTGAGCCGGGTCGCTCCTTACTTACAGTTCGTTACCACGAACTGTTTGATTAAATTAAAAAAACAAGTTTTTTCATCTGAAAGTAAGGAGAAACATTAAAACTTAAAACGAACAGAAATTATTACGTATAGGCTATGAGGGGGTTCACACCCTAGTCAATACCTCGCTCTTTACGCTAAAGTTCGAATTTTGTTCGAATCACAAATCCCTGAATCACGAAGGCCGTTTAATTGATAGCTCTTTTTAAAATACTAAAATGACTTTGAAAGTACTAGAACTTTTAATTTCCGTTTGAATGAGCCCTCTCACGATATTCTAGGACTACTGAATTGATACCATCACCCCTAAAAAAAAAACAAAAAAAAGAAAAAAAACAAAAAAAAACACACACATCCGCGATAATTTCTTCTAGCAAAAAATAACAAAATTCCACATTTTGCAGATAGGAGCTTGATACATATACAGTAGGGTTTTCTGTCACGCTGAATCTGATGGTTTGATTTTTATTAAAATTCTATCACTTTCAGGGTGTGTTTTTCCTTTTTTTCCGAAATTATGCAATTTTTTTCAGGCCCGTAACTTTTGATGACTTGATGAAACGTATATATTTGAAATCAGCACAAAAATCCGGTTCTTTTGATGTATCTACTGGTGCCAAATTTCCGTTTTTAAGAGTTTCAATTATTATTGAGCCTGGTCGCTCCTTACTTACAGTTCGTTAACACGAACTGTTTGATTTTAGAAGATAATCTGATGATGTAACTGGGACGTCTTTCGCATCAGAATAATTAAAGCAATTTATAGTTGTTTTTTTTCCACAGTTACTCTGGTGTTCTCACTGAAGTACCTCTATAATAGCATTTTTTCCCTACGTGGATCAGTTTGCACCTATTGTATATTTTTTTGGTGGTGGTTTTATTGGTTTTTAGTTTTAGCTTTGTTTTTTATCTTTTTCTTCTTTTGTTTCTTTCGTGCTGAAGACGCCTTGTTTGGATACAAGCGAAATATCCGCGTTGTTTTACATTTTTCGTCTTTTCTCTCCACTGGCCGCAGTCTCGATTGTTTGGTTTTTTTTTTGTTTTTTTTACTGAGATTTTCTCTTTGTTGGTTTTTAGTACTTTCATAAGAGCTATTTATTCTAATTAATGGTCTTTTTGATCAAGGGGTCAGTCTTAAAAAATTGGAACAAAATTTGAACTTTAGCGTAAAGAGCGAGGTATTGACTAGGGGAGAGAGCCCCCTAATATACGTAATCAAAATATACGAATATAGAAGTTCGTTACGTAAGTTAATATGTAAGTTACGTATATTTGTTACTAATAAAAACGTTCGTAAATAAAATTCAACAAGTTTCGAGAAAGCCATTTAACCAAAAAAAACTAAATTAATATGCAAATTTTGGTTTAATTATTCATGTACCGTGAGCCAAAATCAAAACCTGCATTGATTCAAGAACGTTCAGAAATAAAATAAAAAAACAAGTTTTTTTAACTGAAAGTAAGGAGCGACATTAAAATTTAAAACGAACAGAAATTATTCCGTATATGAAAGGGCTGTACTCTCCTCAATGCCTCGCTCTTTACGCTAAAGTTTGACTCTGTCTCACAACTTTATTTTCTTAAACCATAAAAAACTTTAGCGTAAAGAGCGAGGCATTGAGGAGGGGACAGCCCTTTCATATACGGAATAATCTCTGTTCGTTTTAAGTTTTAATGTCACTCTTTACTTTCAGTTGAAAAAAATCTTTTTTATATTTAAAACACATAGGAACGTGCCTTAACTATCTGTTCCTGTTTACCCGTCATGTGCCGATTATTAACGGTATTTTCAGAGCTTCAAAAGCTGTGATTTCTTGTCATTGGCTTTTCAATAAGATTATTCAAGCTCCTGATATATTGAAGTCAATTTTTTATTTGTATTTACTTAAAGTCAATCTTACGACCACTTAATCCTTAGAATTATCTTAAGCATTAGTATAGCAATCTACTCTGTGACATCACTCAACAAGAACTTGTGCTACTTATTCTAATTTGTGTGCTACTTATTCTCTAATTGTGTGCTACTTGTGCTACTTATTCTTATTGTACTAATTTTTTTGCAGGGGAAAGCTGAGTCTATTGGTCAATCTAAAGAATGAGTCCCATCACTCATTTCCCATTTGTGCATGAATCAGGAATAAAAGTATATAATTTGTTGACCCGTTCTTAGGTATTACCAGCGGTAACCAATGGGAGGGGGCACATAAGGCTGAGATGTTGGGTTTCCATCCCATTTAATTGTCTTTTATAATCTAAAATCCGTTGAATTAATAAATACAAAATGAAAGGATCAAAATTTAAAAGAAAATCGAGCCAAGGAGGGGTGAGTGACCTAGCAGTAGCCCTCGTTGGTTACACCTACAGATATTTTACGCATTTCAACAGCAAAGCCATGGATGATCAGTTTTCGTCTAGCTATCAAAATCCTAGAAATAGGATCACAACAATGGGAAGAATCAAATATAGAATTTGTTAAAAGTGCAGGCTTGTATGAAACATATCTTGGCAACGTTCAGTCAAAGACAATAAGAGATTTTCTTTCCTTTATCACAAGCGATAAGCTGTATCTTAGGAAGGGTAATTCAAGAAGAATCTCCAAGTTACGCATTAGCGTAAATCAAACATTTCGTGGTAACGAAGTGTAAGTGAGGAGCAACCCGGCTCAATAGTAACCGAAACTTTAAAAAACGGGATTTTGATACCAATAGATATATCAAAAGAATCAGATTTTAATACTGATTTCAAATATATAAGTTTCATCAAATTAGTCCAATCAAAAGTTACGCGGCTGAAAAAATTTGGCTGATTTTCCAAAAAAGGAAGAAAGAACCCCTAAAAGCTAAAGAAACTTAATGAAAATCACACCATAAGATTCAGCCTATCAGAGAACCCTACTGTAGAGGTTTCAAGCTCCTATGTACAACAATGTGCAATTTTGTATTTTTTTTTGCCAAAAGAATGATTACGGATGCGTGTTATTTTTTTTTCCCCAGGGGTGATTATATCGACCCAGAGGTCCTAGAATATCGTGGGAGGGCTCATTCAAACGAAAATTCAAAGTTCTGGGGCTCTTTTTAAGTGACAAATATGGAGGGTAACTAGGCCCCCTCCAACGCTAATTGTTTTCCCAAAGTCACCTGATCAAAATTTTGAGATAGCAATTTTGTTCAACATGGTCGAAAATATAATAAATATGTCTTTTACGATGACTTAATCCCCCAAATGACTTAATTTGGGGGTTATGTGGGAGAATCTTTCCATGGAGGAAGTTTTCATGGGGGAAGGGACATTGCTATGAAGGGGGTGCCAGATTTCCCAGCATTATTTAAAAAAAGATCATAAATTAAAAAAAAAACAATTTTTTCAACTGAAAGTAAGGAGTAACATTCAAACTTAAAACGAACAGAAATTACTAAGTATATAATTGGGTTCGCCCTCTAGTCAATACCTCGCTCTTTAAGTCAAAGGTTTTTTAGTACTTTCATAAGAGCTATTTATTTTAATTAACAGCCTTTGTGATTAAGGCGTCATTTTTTAAGAATTGGAACAAAATTCAAAATTTAGCGTAAAGAGCGAGGTATTGACTAGGGAGCGAACCCACTAATATACGTATAAAAAAATATGAATATAGAAGTTCGTTACGTAAGTTAATTCGTAAGTCACGTATATTTATTACTAATAAAAACGTTCGTAAATAAAATTAAACAGCTTTCGAGAAAGCCATTTAACCAAATAAAAGTAAAATTAATATGGATTTTGTTATAATTATTTATGTAGGGTTAGCCAAAATCAAAACCCTCATTAATTCAAAAACATTCAAAAATTAAATTAGAAAATAGTTTTTTTAAACTGAAAGTAAGGAGCAAGATTAAAACTTAAAACGAACAGAAATTATTCCGTATATTAAAGGGGCTGTCCCCTCCTCCTTGCCTCACTCTTTACGCTAAAGTTAGACTCTTTCTCACAACTCTATTATTTAAAACAATAAAAAGTTTAGCGTAAAGAGCATGGTAAGGCAGATGAATAAAAAGAAAGTCTGTCTGTATAGTATTTTCAATGTAGGCTAGCTAGTAGATGAATAACTAAATACAAAGAAACATCTTGGCCAGTATTAAAATAAATGAATGAATAAATGAAAAAAATGAAATTAATGAAATGAATGAAAATAAATGAAATTAAAATAAATGAACACAGGGACGTCAGTTCACGAAAAAGTAGGGAAGGACACGGATTTTTTTGAAAAAAAAAGTGGTTTTAATATTCTTGGGGGGATGGATTATTTTTGTATTTTCTTTTAATGAAACTGCCAAAATGCAATAAGCCCCCCCCCTCCCTACCCTAACCCATGTGGTGCTAAATAAACATAGCAAACTTTTGGTTACATGAAGGAGAAAGCTCCAAGAGGTAATTAAAACACCCTTTTTCTGCGATATCAAACCTGCGATATTGATTGATATCAAAATCATCTTTAAGATTCTTTTGAACATCCACATGAACATACTGGTGCACCTCTGATCCATCTTATTACGCAATATATATCGTAAATCAAGCTTAATCGGTGTATTTTCTAGGTATTCCGTACAAGTCAGTACCAACTTCCAACTAAGGGGGGGCAAAAGAGGGGCCATCGCCCCTAACCCTTGTAAAATTCCTTTTCGATGTTGTCTTTGAAATAGTTGGGAAAAGCTGAATTACTCCCTCCTCCCCTTGTATTTTGAAAATATATTGTTTCACGTCTTCATTTTTTAAATATAAATTCCTTGCCCCCTCCCTAGGGCAAGTGAATAGGCATCGATGATCATTAGTAATAAAACATATCTTTCACATTTTAAATCTTGCAGATTTGTATCACAGGCACTTAGGAGACTTTGTCTATTATTAAATAAAAAAAGTTTTTTTTCAGTTGTAAGTAAGGAGCAACATTAAAACTTTAAACAAGCAGAAATTATTGTGTATATGACGGGTGCTGCCCCCTTCTCAATCCCTCGCTCGTTACACTTAAGTTTCTTAGAGTTTAAAAAAAGCTTCTTATTCTAAATAAACAGCCCTTGTGTTCGGGGCATTGTTCTTAAAGAATTGGGCCAAACAGTAAAACTTTAACGTAAAGGGCGATGGTTGAAGAAGAGACAGCCCACCTCGTATACGGAATAATTTCTATTTGTTTTGAGTTTATTTATTTATTTGAAAACCCGTCATACAAAAGCAAGAAGACGGAGCAGTAGAATGTTTTTTTTTAAAATCATGCCGGGAGAAGCACCCCTCTTCGTAGAGACGCTGCCCCAATGGCAAATACTATATATAAACAATGGGCAAATTGTGCAATTTACAGTCTTCTCCTCTCTTGTGTAAAATCTTCGTGAAAATTCCCCTCAGAAACTTTCCTCTTCACGAAAAATTCTCCCCGTGAAAAATCTCCCCCGCAGAAAATTCCTCCTGAAAAATTTCCGTATATCTCCCAATAAGAAACACTATTTTTAAACAATGAGGAAATTGCATAGCTTATGTCTCTTTCCCCAGGAGCTGCGGGGGTCATGTCATCTCCGGAGGTGGAGTTATTGAACCTTTCAACTATGCTGAATCAAACAGTCATATCAAAAATTTTATTGCATGTTATGGGGGAAGCAGCAGCGTGGACGGGAGGCTAGTTGCCCTCCTAAGCTCTGGTACTCTTAAAAAGTGTACTAGAACTTCTAATTTTCTTTAAAAGAAGCCCTCTCCAAATCTTCTATGAACATCGGTTCAATACGATTACCTTTGGGGAAAAAATAAACAAAAAAATAAACTTGTATCCGTGCTCTTTCTTCTCGTAAAAAAAAAGAAAAAAAACTGCAAAATTTCATATTTTCATAGAGATGGGATTGAAACCTCTTTAATATGGTTGAATATATATAGTTCCTATACGCTGAATCTGATGTTATGATTTTAATTATGATCACGTGACTTGGGGCGGATGTTTCTTCCTATTTACTAAATTAGACAAAGTTCCTCTGGCTTTTAGTTTTTGATGGGTCGCATTAAACACAATTAATTCTGTATGTTCAGCATTAGCATAGAAACCAATTCTTCTGATGTATTAATTGTTATCAAAATTCCTTTTTTTGGAGTTCCGGTTACTATTTTCCCATGTTCCTGCTTACTTACATGGCTGTTGCCATAAACTGTTTGATCGTTTTTAATAAAACATCCATAGTTTTTGAAATGATAAATTTTAAAATGATTTTGGAAAGCATTGTGTGAAGAAAGTAGCCTAAAATTTTTCAAATCCCTGATGAAGCCTAATAAAGCCGATTTTTTTTATTATTTTATTTAGTTAATAGCCGAAAATCCCTTAAAGTTATATGTGTCTCTTTAAGGTATATTTCATTTTGGTATATAAGGCATATTCTAGTATGTAGTTATTATATATCTATGGTAAATTCTAAATCTTTTCTAAGGTGTGCTTGACAATTCCTAGTGGTAGCGCAGTGGATTGATCTCTGCTTGACAACATAGTGTCAGGTTTTATCCCAGTGGCCGACGGGGATGAGGACCCATCCGTTAAATAAAAGTTCCAAAGGAACATCTATAACTGCCACATACGCCACAAATGGGACTACTTTTTACTTAATTTGACTATTTAAGGAACAAGAGAATGGGATAACCTCTATATTGAACCATCCAATTTACATCCATCCATATTGCACCATCCATATTGCACCATCTAATTTACATTTCTGTAAGGATTAACAGTCATTAGGAAAAGTTAAGCTAACTTAAAGTAGAGAGCAAATTTTACGAATCGTGTCCAAAATAGCCAAGGAAAAGCTTTCTCTAGGATTAGGTGATTAAGTTACAGTTCACAGAGCTTCTAAGATCGGACCCCTAAATGGGAAACTGTAATTTTATGTCTAGATACATTAGCAGAAATGGACAGGTCTCAAGTCCTTCTTTGGGATAATTGCATTTTGAGATGAACTTTTTTTCTTCCAAAAGGCGGAGTTGATAAATTGATGCAACACTAGCAGACCATCAACTTTTAATAAGGAAATATAATTAGTATCTTCCCAGGGAGAGGGGGTTATAGGGGGTTTGGAGGTTTTTTTCTGGGGGTATTATTGGACTAACAATAAGGATAGGAGGGTCACCCCTTTCTCAATCCTCGCTCTTTACGCTAAAGTCTTAAAGTTCTTAAAAATAATTCTCTTTCATTCTGTTAGACAAAAAGTCAATCTTTAGCGTAAAGAGCTAGAATTTAGGAAGGGACAGCATCCTCATCTACGGAATAATTTCTGTTCGTTTTAAGTTTTAATGCTGCTCATTACTTGCAGTTGAATAAAATTGTTTTTATGTAATTCCTGACCGTTTTCCGAATTATACCAGGAAAATTCCCTATTATGCAAAATTTCCCCTGGAAAATTACCCCCAGAAACTTTTCTCCCGACAGAACCCCCCCCCCCCCCCAAAAAAAAAAAAAAAAAAAAAACACGATAATCTATATATAACCCAATAACAAATACTATGTGAGCATGGGCAAGTTTCGTAACTTACAGCCGTTCCCCAGGGAAAATTGAGGGTTATATGACCCCTACATTTACACTATGCTGAATAAAATAGCTATGTCAAAATTTTGATCAGATGTCTTCAAGGAAAAAAGAAATAGAGAGGGGGGTAGTTGTCCTTCATTCTTTTTGGTTACTTAAAAATGGCACTAGTGCATGCTTTTCATTTGTGCTCGAATGAGGCCTCTCCCAATCTTTTACAATCATCGGTTCGATACGAACACCCCTAGGGGGAAAAATAAACAAACTTTCGCGGTCTTAAATCTGTCTTTTTACATTTTCGGTTAGAATTGGGCCGAGTTGCTCCTTACTTACAGTCCGTCACCACGAACCGTCTGATTTGCTTATTTAAAATGACCGGTTTTTAATTGATGCCTCTTGTAATAGCCTTTGTACGGTGGAATTGAATTGTTAACTGAAAATTAAACAACAGTGAATTAGGCTTATACAACCAATTTATCTAAAATCAAAAAGTCTATCAGTGGGAAGATGGGATCGTTGATTGAAAAATGTAATATTCTGTCTTGATGAATTGGTGGAGATAAGCATGTCCCATCTAAATCTCATGTACGTTGGCAAGAATTTTTCCATGGGGTGGGGGGGCAGTGATAAAACTGTTTTTTGGGTAATTTAAACAAGAAATCGTAAAAATTCCCAACTCTCGTGGTAGGGGGATGGATGGGCCTTGAGGCCTATTCCCCTGTGTACGTCTCTTCTAGATTTGATGGTGGTTGGTGCAATTTTTGGTGCAGTTTCTGGTTTTAAGAAAAGTTTAATTATTTCTTTCATCTTGATTAATTTATCAACTACTAATTGGAAAATTAGTTAATCTATTCTGAAAGAAGCTCACCGATTCCTCAACTTCTCTTTAGAAAAAAAAATGATTTTGAAACCAAATTATCTCAAAGAGGGACTTAAGAACGGTCAATCTTATTCCCCCTAAAAAATTCTAAGTCCAAAAAGAGGGATCAAAATTTGGGGGGGAGGGGTATTGGGGTCCCTTGCAGGTAGGATATGGATGACCATAACTCCCCAGAAAAAAAGTGTTCATATAAGCGCTCATTCCCATGAATATCATGATACAAGCGGTACACAATACCTATGTTAATATATGATGCCAAGTAATGTTCGATACTATATCATAAATTCTATTAGTCCCATTTGAAATCAAATAAAACGGTTTACTTAAGTACTCATTCCTCTGATTGCGCCCGATTCTACCATTCCATTTGACTTCATATAAACCGGTTTATTAAAGTTGTCATTCCTTTTATTTCAGTGAAGTTTAAATATATCTTAATCATGTCCAGACAGGTATTACTAAAGTGATCCTTCCTTTTATTCAGCAAAGGTTGAATATATCTTTTAATTATGTCCAGACAGGTATTTATAAGTGAGGTGCCGGTTGGATTATACTAATAAGGTTTATGGTATATGCAAATGAAGTTTAGGGTATATGCAAATGAGGTTCGCGTAGGACACATCTACCCATTACTACTAAGAAAACCCTTCTGTAGACTTTTCAAGCTCCCATCTTTGAAAATGTGGAATTTTGTATTTTTTTGCCAGGAGAAAGATCATGGATGTGTGTTTATTTATTTCTTTTTTCTTGTTCTTCCCAGGAGTGATCGTATCGAACCAACGACCCTACAAGATTAGAAGACTCATTTGAACAAAAATTAAAAGTTCTAGTGCTCTTTTTACGTCAGCAAAATAATTGGAGGGCAACTAACCCTATTCCACACACTTTTACCCCCAAAGTCGTCCGATAAAAATTTTGAGATAGTGATTTTCTTCACTATCCAATAACTATTTCTTCGAGGATTACATGACCCCCAACAGCCTTTGGAAGAAGGTCCGCATGTTATGAGATTTGCTTATTGTTGACATATAGTATTTGTTATTGCAAAGTATATAGACATTTTTCCTGTGTGTGTGTGGGTGGAGGGGGGGTCTAGGGATCGATTTTCTACCAGAATAATTTCCAGTTTGTGTGGATGTTTCCGAGAGTGAACTTTCCAGGGGAAATTTTACAAGGGGGGAATTTGGCAAAATTCATTTATGAAATTCGTTTTATTTGTCTTACTTTCTCGTTGGCAATCCCCTTTTATACGTGGAGATACTCTGGGGTATTATCTGGGGGGAAAGTTTCAGCAGAGTTGGAAATTTCTGGAGGACCCTTACGTGGAGGGGGGATTTACCACGGGAGAAGTTCTTCATGGGGGAATTATCATCAGGAATAATTCTCCATTTGGAAATTTTAAACAGGGGAAAGATTTTCCATGGATTGGGGGATTGGGAAAATTTTTCCAACAAGTTGGATTATGTCAGGACTTGTAAAACGATCAGAAATTATGTGTCAACGTATTTCCTAGGCAGAATCGTCCACAAGAAATTTTCTGGGGGGAATTCGCAGCGAGGATAGAATTTTCCTGGAGTAATTTCTCAGGGGGAATATTTTACGAGGGATAATTTTCTATTGATAAATTTTTCGTGGGGCGGAGCCCATGGATGGGGAGGTGAATTTACTTAAATTATTAGAAAAAACAACAGAAATTGAATATAAAAGAACAATTTTTTCTTCTGAAAGTAGAGAGCAACACCTTAAAACGGACAGAAATCATTTAGTATAAGAGGAGGGCTGCCCCCTCGTCTATATCCCATTCTTTACACCAAAATTTGTCATTTTGTCCCAATTCCTTACGAACGTGTCCTGAAGCACAAGGGCCGGTAAATCAGAATCAAAACCTTTTAAAGTTTTCAGAAGAATTTATTTTGAATCATTTTTTTGAAATACCTCCCTATATCCTGAGAAACGTTTCCTGTTTGAAAAAAAAAAATTATCCCTTAGATGTTGAAAAATACCATTTTGTATCTTCATAAAATGAAAAAATCCTACCCCCCTCCCCACCTCCTCCTTTTATTGATATTATAATCTATAATCTCGATATTATAATCTAGAATATGTGTTAACTTAAGATAGAGGAAGCCCTTAAGTTTCGGATTTTTCACTAGCGATCTGAATGGTCCGTTGTTAGTCTAATACCGGCGTGGAACTAGATGAAAGTGCCAGTGAGTTACATGAGAGCCAGTGAGCCTCTTCGTCTTAACCACCATCACCCCTTCAATGCATCCGATCCAAAAAAATTATTAGTTCGAAATAGTCTAGAGGTCAAATAACCATGCATCTGGGGTTAACAAACCCACCAGCAGATACTTGGGCAAGGCCTCTCTCCCTAGATTCTGAAAAACTCTTTTTGTACCTTGATCCCCCCCCTAGATTCTAAAAAACTCTTTTGTACCTTGACTTTAAACCCCCCCCCATACATTTTTGTAAATTGGCGTCCCTCGATGAGAGAACCCTGAAAAAGACTTGCGTATAATGTTCAAAAAGGTAAAGTCTTATACTCTTTTCTTTTTAAAAAAAGGCTAGACTAGAAATCCTTGAGTGCATAAGATTTACGTTACGTTACGTTACGTTACGTTTCCGTTTCTTAAAAAAAATCAGATATTGCGGATAAAGCGTAGCCTAGAAATATAAAGCGTAGTGTAGCGTAGCCCTACCCTTAAGCCGGCCCAAATATCCAAAAGCATTCACTAAACTTTTGTAATATTTTTCCCAGCGGGGTTTAGCGTGTTTTTTTTTTCAATTATAAAAGAAAAATCATTACTTCTAAACTTTACTTTCTACTCTAAGCTAGCTCAACTTTTCTAATGCATGTTGATCCTCGTAGATAATGTAGTCTGGATGATGTTACGTAAGAGTCACCCACCTCTCATGTTCCTGAAAGTACCAATGACATCAAAAATAAAAAATTGCTCCCCGAACCCATCTTTGATCTATTCATACATAAGGACTCCGATTTTTTTTCTTTGGGGTTTTCTAAATTATGAAGTTTTTTGGATAGTAACACATTTTCGTAAGTGTCTTCACCTTGAACCGTGAAAACAAACAAGTAGAACCATGTAGTTAAATTCGAAAACATTTTTCATCAAAATTCAAACAATAACAATATGATTATTCCAAAAACAACTACACCTTTCTTAACGAGTTTTGTATAATATGTTTTAGCTGAATTTTCCTTTTTAAAAGGAGAAATGGAGAATTTTAAAAGGGAAAAGGGAAAGCCGTTCTTTCTTTTTTTTAATCTTGTGTCCTGATACTATCAAAAATTGCTTATGGAGATCTTTTCTATTATTAATTGAATTCCCAGTTTTTTTTTATTTTGTAAGATATAATATATGGTATATAAGGTATATATATAGTATAATGAATGGTATATGGAAATTTTTTACTTAGTCCAACTTCCAGATTTCAGACTCACTGTTCTTGGTACTTCATAGATGTAAAAATAAAAAATTACCGCTGAACCCATCTTTGATCTATTCAGACATAAAGACTCCGATTTTTTTTTTTTTTTTTTTTAGTTTTTTGTTTTAAGAAATAAAGCTGTGAGACACAGTCAAACTTTAGCGTAAAGAGCGAGGAGTTGAGAAGGGGACAGCCCCTTTCATATACGGAATAATTTCTATTCGTTTTAAGTTTTAATGTCGCTCCTTACTTTCAGTTAAAAAAATAACTTGTTTTTTTTATATTTAATATCTTAAAGAATGATTCAGAATAACATGAAAGATTGGAAATTTTGCCGAGATTGCGGAATGGTAGCAATGCTACTGCTAGGAAAGAAATACTCCGGAATAGCAAAACTATACTTTGTTCTTGCTAGTTTTACTAGAATAGTTTTTATTGCCTTCTTCTCAAAAATCTGGCACACGAGATCAGTAGAATAGTCAATTCTGCGTCCTCTAGAGAAATGTAAAGAGAGAAGGTGGGTCGAAGAACAAGGAAAGCTGAGCTGTACTCAAACGCAAAAATACAGAACAAAACAGATAATAACAAATAGAAGTATCAAAGCCACATTCAGAGGGGCTCACTAGGTTTTAACCCCCCCTCCCCATGAAAATTTCTGACGCGTGAAAAGTAGCTAAATTTAAACTAATTTCTTATGTGTTTTGTCAAGACTTTTTTTTGTACGAACACCAAATAAAAATCCCGTGGATACGCCCTACGTCATGTAGTAGTTACAATTCATTGTAAAATAGGTGTAGTTGACACTTTACAAAACAATTTGCTACGAACTTTCTGAAAAATAAAAAATTACTTACAGTTTCTTCAAACAAATTTTCCATTTTTACCAATTAATTCTGCTACACCTAAAAGAAAAGAGATGTATAAATAAAAAACAAATGAATGTGAGAGCTAAATGTCATCACATCAAAATTTTATACAGAACAAAAAATTAAAATGAGCAAAAAATGAGCACA
>JAQQPU010010098.1:8389-31005 GCA_029168905.1 Artemia sp. Kazakhstan ARC1039 | reverse complement strand
CAATTTTTGCAACCACTGCAAAAAGCCATTCTGCAGTGAACACCGTGTGAAGTCATGCATACCATGTGACTCCAAGAAATGAAAGCAACCTTTTGTGCTGTGTAAAACATTATCTGAAGATCTGTTTTTGATAATTCCCACTTACTTTTAAAATATACTTAAGTGATGAGTTTTAAAAGTCAATGTTTCTGCAAGTAGTAATTTTTACGAAAGCTTACCATCTATGTAACTTTTTGGGAAGCTTACCTTTCTAGGGTTAGGCTAATAAAGTTTAAATGGCTTATCTACACTTGCCATGGGCATGCTACCCTTAAGTGGTTATGATAAACAAAGTTGTGACATCACAGACCCACTTTCATTATACCATAACCAAAGTCAGCATGGGTAGAAAATTAAATGGATTATAATGGAAATAGGATTTTGGAATATATTTTAATGAACAAGGTTAAAAGCTGAAGTTGTGTAAGGTAAGCAGTGATTTATAATTATGATAGTAATATAGGATGAAATATGAGCTAAAACAACTAGTAATGTGCAGTAATTTACCATTATATAGAGGGGGGAAGAGTGGAGGTAGGTACTTCAAAGTACCTTCCCGGGACATACCTTAGCATGTACATCCATCCCTGAAAGTTTCATTTTCCTAACCCAAACCCTTTCCAAGATAGCCAAAAGTAACTAAAGTAGAATTTTACCAGAGCTTCTACCATAAAAACCCTGTCTAATTTTGTATTGAAACCGGAATTAAATTCATTTCTGATAGAAATGATTAGCCTATTATATTTGTAATCAGCATAAAAAAAGGCATCAAATGATGTATTCACTTTATTCCTAACTCAATAATATGATTTGGTATATATTTACCGGCTATTTCTTATAGTTTTTTTTTTTTGCAAATAGCCTAGCCTACCTCAGGTCCTCTTGACTAAACATCCAAAATTTTCGTCAGCTACTTTTGACTGCTCTTTTCTTCTATTAGGCAGAGTCGCGTTTAGTTGCAGAGTGCCGATCTTTCCAGCGAGTAAAATTGACGGCTATAAAGATTGAATTTCGCTCGAAAAGAATGAAGTTGAAAAATTTGTATTTGTGTGCCCCCTCTTGCTCTATTGATCAATTATCCTCCTGATCAATCTTACTTCATTTAGTAATGATTATAACTTATTTTGCATTAAATTTTTTTAGTTTAAATGAAATTAAAAAGTAGAAAAGCTTCCCACTTACCTGAACCGCTAACTGATGAAATGAATAATAATTTTCCATTTTAAGAGTTAAAAAGAATGCTCTACTAGATACTTGTTTGTGTTAACTTTTACTACTCGGTTCTTTTGCTGAGCTAATGTCAGAAACAGTGCTGACTATACTAAAGCCAAGTTAAGTTCCATATTAAGGGTTTAAAACACTCCCTGGTACCCTCTGTAGTTAATTTTTGGACGACTTATACTGAGAAAACTGAGAAAAATAAATTTATTTTTGTGTTTACTGAAAAAACATTAATATTGAAGAGAAACTTGTCCATTTTCTTAACAAAATTTGCTTCTTTTTTTAATTCTTCTTTAAAATTTCTCGTCTAGTTTATGTATGAAATATGTAGCTTTCTGAGTGTATTTATAGACAGTAGATAGCTGCTTTTACGGAAAATATTCTGCTTAAAATACATTAAATCCTTTGCTTTTTCAGTCAGCAGTCTGCTTCTGAGTTTGGTTTTCAGGTTGTTGATCTTGAATACTTTTTGTTGGGCACGTGCACTTGAGTGCAACAAATCCCTCAAAGTAAATACAGAGTCAAGTAGCAATTTAAATACTCTTTCTTAGTATTTGCAGTTATTTTTTCATAGGTGACCTATAAAAACAAATGAATTCTTTAAACATTCCTTTTAACCTTATTACAATATCACTTTTTTGTCTCGAAGCAGGAACCGCTAATATTCAGTTGAATTGAGCATAATGACACTTTCTATATTGGTATTGCCTAGAAAATGCAGAAGCTAATAAAGTACGGAAGTTTTAAACATTTGACGAACATAAAGATGACAAAACACGCAATGTCTTCGTCTGTTTGTCATGTATACACACATACATATCTATAAACATAATAACTGTTGCCATGCATGAGGACATAATAAATATCCCCATTTCCTGCTGATAATCAATGTGGTTAGTACTTGTTTCTGTATTAAATCAGGAGTTAAGCAGGATTGTGTTCAATCCCCTTTTATATGGTTAATTTTGATGGACTTTGTCTTAAAGAGCTTAGGAAAGACAATGGGGGAGCACGGAATCAAATAGGGAACAAAAACTTTCCCGGATTCAGATTTTGGTGGTAACTAATGAATCCTATATGAAACTCTGAACAAAATAAATGAAATTTTAGAGATTTCACCAGTTCAGGGTGCTAAATAGAATTTAAAATTAATATTAATAAGACTAATTTGCAGAAGCTATGAATAAGTGAAGATGAAAAAATGAAGTTGGGTAGCAAAAAATCGATCAAGTGGACAGCTTCACCTACCTTGATAGAATTATTAATAAAGACGGTGGGTGCCTTAAGTATATTAAAAGTAGAATAGCCAAGGCTCATGGGGTTTTTTCAAAAATGTAGTTTGGAAGAATAGAAAAATAAGTCTAACAACCAAGATTAGAATAACGGCAGCTACAGTGACGGAAGTTGTCAAATATGGGTCTGAAGCAAGGGAACTCTGAAAAACGGAGGATGATTTGCAAGATGTTTTCCAAAAACATTGCCTACGAATTGATTCGGATACCATCCTGACTAACCATATATCAAACAGTAGGCTGTAAGAAAAAGGGGGTTCAATTCGGTTATCAGGGCTATAATGAGAGAAAGATTAAAGAATAGATTTAGATAGTTTTTGTGAACCCTAAAAAGACTGAAGATAATGTAACACACGCCTTATTTGAATTGCAACTCAGAAATTTCATTTTGAATCCTGAATAGTGTAGCTAAGGTGCTTTAGATAGTTTTCTTGAATTAAAACCAGACTGAAGATGATATAACAAGGGCCCTGTTTGAATTGCTGCTCGGAAATTTCATTTAAAGCTTGAACAACGTAACTAAAGAGTTTCAGATAGTTTTTGTGACATTAAACAAGACTAAAGATAATGTAACACAGGCCCTGTTTGAATTTCAGCTTGAAAATTTCCTTTTGAATCCTGAATGTCGTAGCTAAGGAGCCTAAAATGAACTTCGTGATTTCAAACGGGTCTGAAGATGATATAACACAGGCCCAGTTTGAATTGCATCTTGTAAATTTCATTTTGAAGCCTAAATGACGAAGCAAGAGAGCTTTAGATAGTTTTGGTGACATCAAAAGACACTAAAGATAATGTAACAAAGGCCTTGTTTGAATTCCAGCTTGGAAATTTCCTTTCGAAGCCTGAATGACGTAGCTAAGGATCTTAAGATGAACTTCTTGATTTCAATCGGGTATGAAGATGATATAACATAGGCCGAGTTTTAATTACAGCTTGGAAATTTCATTTTGAAACCTAAATGGCGAAGCAAGAGAGCTTTAGATAGTTTTTGTGACGTCAAACAAGACTAAAGATTATGTACCACAGGCCCTGTTTGAATTCCAACTTAGAAATTTCCTTTCGAAGCCTGAATGGCGTAGCTAAACAGCTTAAGATGAACTTCTTGATTTTGGAAGGGTCTGAAGATGATATAACACAGGCCCATTTTGAATTGCAGCTTGGAAATTTCATTTTGAAGCCGAAATGGCGAAGCAAAAGAGCTATAGATAGTTTTTGTGACACCAAAGAAGACTGAAGATGATGTAGCACAAGCCCTGTTAGAATTATAGCTTATATTATTATATGCAAGAATTATAGCTTTATGCAAGGTCGTTTTTCCTGTGTCATTGGAATTGCCATGTAACTTCAATGTATGATGAAATTCTCCAGTTAATTGATAATTTGAATAGTAAATGTGATGCAATTGGCCTTTGTGAAACTTTTTAAACTTCTGAATATGTTCTGTCGTTATATAATTTTCCAGGATACAGGCTTATTGCAAGGAATAAAGAGAGAATGGGACGTTGAGGTTTGGCATTTTTGGTAAAGGACCATTTTTTTTGCTAAAATAAGGGAAGACCTATCAGTTTGGATAGAAGGTAAGGTGGAATCTCTTGCTCTTGAGCTGGAAGTTGGTGGAAAGGATATGTTGATTACTGAGGTTTATAAGCCGCCCAGTACAGTTTGGGAGGAGTTTGAAAATGGTTTTAGTAGTTTAATGGATGCAGTAGAACTGAGTAATCTGGAGTGCATTTGCATGGGGGATTTTAATTTTGATCTTCTAAGTTTGTATAATGATAGTTTAGATTTTTTAAACCTTTTCTCCAGTTATGATTTTTATCCATGAGTTGGGATTCCGACTCGTGTTACAGAGAAGTCAGCTACACTTATTGACAATATTTTCATGCGATCCCGGGTATTACATAGCTGTTATGCTGATGTTATAGTAAGTGAGGGTTCCGCTCACTTTTCTATAGTAGCAGTGACGTCATATCAATATGCGATAAAGCAGAACCGGACAAAGGTTAAAAGAAGGCAACTAAAAAAGAGAACCTACAGAAGTTTAGTGAGGAACTAAGTATCGCGTCATGGAAACCAGTTTATGAAGAATCTTAAAGTTCTTCTGCGGCATTTGATAAGTTCAAGGAAATATTGCAGCCAATATTTGAGAGAACTTGCCCAGTAAAGAGCATACAGGTGAGGAAAAAGGATCCCCGGAAACCTTGGGTAACTATGGAGCTACTAGACTTCATTAGAAGGAGAAATACATTGTATTTGAGTTACTTAAATAGTAATCATAGTCAAGATCTAACTGAATTTAAACAAATCCGTAATAAAGTAAATCGGCTAAGGTGGTCATGCATCCGCGAATATTATGGAGAGAAATTTAAGGAAAACAAAGGCAGTACGAAAGTGACTTGGAATATTATAAATAAAGTTGTAAATAAGAAAAAAGAGACCGAGATTCCTTCTAGTCTGATCTTTGATGGTAAATTTGTTGATGGAAATGATGAAGTGGCTAATTTGTTTGGTGAATATTTTTCTAAGATTGGTAAATCAATAAGTGAGAATCCATACGATGAAAATAATGAGACGTTTAGTGATGAAAGGGGAGTTGGGCTGGAAATGTCTGCAGATAAAATGAACGTTGAAGAATTAAAACGCATAATAGGATTGGTAAAATCAAGTTCTTCAGGGAATGATGGAATTAATCTGAAAACTTTCAAGCATGTTATGGTATATTTGTTGCCTTGTACTGTTTATTTGATTAACCTTTCTTTGAAGAAAGGTTGATTTTCTACTCGGCTGAAAGAGGCTAAAGTTATTCCGCATCATAAAAGGGGTTCAAAGACTGATCCGTCTAATTGGAGGCTGATTTTGATGTTGCCCCTATTTGCTAAGCTGTATCAAAAAGTGTTGCATCGACGACTTTATAACCATCTTACTACTTACGGTTTTCTTAGTCATGTCCAGTTTGGATTCGGGAAAAACCACTCTGCAATACATACAGTCCAGCACCTAAAAGATTTCATTAATGGTGCTCTCGAAAAAAGTGTACTGGTACTTTCAGTATTTATAGACTTTAGAAAGGCTTTTGACACGGTGGTTCATAAAATTTTATTGCGTAGGCTACGCCGTTTAGGAGTCCAAGGGGTTATTCTGAAATAGTTAGAATTTTATCTTAACCAGCGCATTATTCAAGTCTCTATTCAAAATTCTATTTCAAAAACTTTTATCGTTGATTGTGGTGTGCTTCAGGGTTCCGTGCTTGGCCCACTTTTTTATCTAATTTACATTGATACCATGCCTTTTTATATATCAGATGCTCTGATAACGTCTTTTGCTGATGACAAGGTGTTTACGATTACAGCTACTTGTTAGAACCAGTTAATTGAGAAGACATATAAGGCCCTCGCTGAATTAATAAGTTTTACAAATTCTAGTTATTTGGTAGTGAATGTTTCAAAAAAAAATTTCACGACATTATGTAGAAATGGAGTTTCATGTGTTTTAGATAATAAAATTGTTTTTAATGGTGAATTTTTAAAGCCTGTAAATATGGTATTAAATACTTGGGCTTTAGTCTTGATTTTAATTTAAGTTGGAAATCACATTGTGATCTTGTGGCAGTTAAGATTTCAAGAGGGCTGGGTGTGATAAGAAGACTGAAAAATCAACTACCGTCAAAGTTTTTACTTTTACTATGTCATTCTATTGTATATCATTATATTGACTAGCAGTTTTATTTCAAGTTTTAGAAAGGTCCAAATTTTACACAATAAAATAGTTCGTATTTGAGTAATTATATTCAGTTAGAAAATAGCATATTGAATTGCTTTGAAAGTTTGAAAATTTTAAATATATATCAGTTACGGGATTACCAGTTAGCAATTTTTATTTATCAATGCTTGAATAAGCGTTCACCGGAGGTATTTGGGGAAATTTTTAAAGCTAATTCATCTTATCACTGTTATGGGATTAGAAATGCGAATGACCCTGCATCTGAGCTCCAGAATACTTAACCTGCTGCGTTTCTGCCTCGTTTTGCGAGACCGAAGGTGTGGAGTTCCATCCCGGATCGTATTAAGACATTTATGATACTTATTGATACTTATTGATTTTGCCATAGTTGATTTAGTTAGAAGTATCTCTTTTTTTTCTCTTTACCTCTGTTGTTGCTAATTTTTTTTTTTTTGTGGAAGTTGTAAGGATGATGGGTGATATTTCTCTTTTGCGATTTCTAGAGAGTAATCTATTTAGAGTAGGAGATGTTTTTTATGTTGATTTAATTCAAATGCTGATTTTTATCCGCAAAGAAATAGTTTTTATGTGGACATAGAGCTTTATAATAATGGATTTGCAGCAATTGTAAACAAACCTTCGGGTTTTGTAGATGGCTGCTGTAAATTTGTTTTAATTTTTTTATGTTAAATAAATTAATTTGATTTGATTAATTTCATTTCAAAGCCTGTATAGCTTAGCTAAAGAGATTCAGATAGTTTTTGTGAATTCAAACAAGACTAAAAATAAAGCAACACAGGCCCTGTTTGAATTCCAGCTTGGAAATTTCCTTTCGAAGCCTGAATGGCGTAGCTAAGGAGCTTAAGATGAACTTCTTGATTTGAAATGGGACTGAAGACGATATAACACAGGCCCAGTTTGAATTGCAGATTGGAAATTTCATTTTGAAGCCTAAATGGCGAAGCAAGAGAGCTTTAGATAGTTTTTGTGATATCAAACAAGACAAGATGACGTACCCCAGGCCCTTTTAGAATTATAGCTTATAAATTTCATTTCAAAGCCTCTATAGCTTAAGTAAAGAGCTTAAGGTAGTTTTCGTGAATTCAAGCAAGTCTTAAAATAATGTAAAACAGACTCTGGTTGAATTACAGCTTGTAAATTTCATTTTGAAACCCGAATAGCGCATCTAAAGCGCTTCAAATAGGATTATGCTAAAAACTCTACTTTTTCTGACATACATTCTTTCATTCATTCATTCATCGTGACATTAATTCATTAATTCACAATGTTTTCCCTTTGATAGGTTTATGCACTGCAAGCTAGATTAATGATGCTTCAATATTTTGTCTTGAAATCCTGTTTATGATCGTAATAAATGGATGAGAAGGATTTCTGGCATGACTTGAAAACCGATAAAAAATTGAAGTTTATTTTTATGGAAGTGTGCTAAAGAGAATTTTTTAGGTACAATAGTCCGCAAGAATTATTCTGGGGGGGGGGGGGGCCACCAAATATGAAACTGTCAGAGGAAGAATTTTCAGGGGGGAAATTTCAAGTGGGACCAACTTTCCATGGAGGAATTTTCTCGGATATGGGAGAAAACTTTCCTAGAAGGGGAAGCCAAATTTCATGGTATTATTTAAAAAATGATCGGTAATTAAATCAAAAACAATTTTTCACTGAAAGTAAGGAGCAATATTAAACCTTAAAAGGAAAAAAAATAATGCGTATACAAGGTGGTTTGGCCCCCCATCTATAACTCTTTATCCTGAAGTTGTTCCTTTCCGCCACATTTCCCCATTAAACACATTTCCCGCAAAAATCCATCAATCGAAAGTTTCTCATTAAGAAAATGCCTCTGGATACAGTAAGGAGTTCAAAAAATATTGCTGGAAATTATGACCCTGTTAGTAATTTTTTACCCCCAGCCCTCCTAGTTTTGACAGGAGAATTCATTACGATCCACATACGAAATTATTTCATTTGTCTTACTTTCTCTTTGCCAACTCAATTTTATATGTCGAGATCACTGCATATATACTTAGCAGTAAGTTTACCAGATGATTTCCGGCTCTTCATTCTCGGTGCGAACAAAAAGCTCCTCCCACTTCTTCATGCATTGGTGGGTTAGTGTGTATGCGTCAATCAATGAGAAATGGTTCAAAATTGTATTATTCGTAATTGCGAAAGCAGAAAAAAACTTGGTGAGCCGGCCAAGTGGTTTGCAACTCTCCCATCTCACGGGTATGACTTACTTTATATACAAATTATGACTTAATCTATTATTTATATACAGTGGACTTAACTGATTGACCTATGTAGGATTTCTAAAAAAGGGGGCGAGGGGGCTGATGAAATTTGTGAAAATAAGGAAATTTTTTTTCGTCTAATAACTGGTGGAATAGATGTGATGGTTTCAGGAGCGGATCCAGGATTTTTTTAGGGGGGAGGGCACAATTGGTTGATTCGATAAACTTACGTTAGGAGCAAGTTTATTAATGTAAACTTGCGTTAATTAGGTAAATTACACTACTTTTGACTACGTTAGGGGGGGGGATCCCCTCTCTCCCCCCTCTGGATCTGCCACTGGATGGTTTATCATTTTTTTTCGTCGTGATATTTATTTTCTTAGATTGTAGTTCCTGTGGAACTTGAAAAAGTGGCGGAGACTTGAAGAGTACCTGTTTTGGTGGAGAGCCGAGACAAGAGCTAGTTTCGTTTTCAACCCATGTTTACCTATGAAATGGGCAGACCTTTCTTGAACTTTAAAGAATGAACACCTGTGTTTGAAAATCTTTGCACTTTGTGAATTTAGATAGCAATAAGGGTACCTGATTGAGACCAATTTTAGGCTTCGAGGAAACTGGCTGCGAGTCTGCGAGGACTTCCCCCTTGAACAATTTATAAGATTTTTTTGCGCACACGTGCATATTACGAAGTAAAATTTAAGAATTGGAAAATCGAGAGACGACGTATCAAGGAAAATAAACTAGCAAGTAATTATTTTAGTTTTAGTAGTTTAAATATTTGATTATCTCTTTTTTTGAACAAAGGGGCAAAATCTTTTAAAACTTGTGTTTGATTATCTCCTTAATGAGCTCCTCAGTACTACAGACAAATAAAAATCAAACCAATATCAATAAACATATGTGAAAAGTGGAAGTGACTATATTTAATTTAGCTGCAAGTCTACATTCATGCCCACCATGTAATTTCCCTTTGAGAAAAAAATTGATAAAACTTTTAAAACTGAAATATCAATGCCAAGCGCCAAATATCATAATCAAATGTCATCGCGTTATGGCATTGTTCAAATAGAACTTATTTTTAACTTGATTATCGGTGTAAATTCATTCTTTGTCTTTTTTTCCATTCTTAAACCAATGTTATATTTACCTTTTGCATTATTACAGCCTACTATATATACATTTATATAAATTTATATGCAGTGTTACAGCCATACCAATTATTCTCCTTTCCTTTTTTATTCTTTAATAATAATTTCTGGTCGTTTTGAGTTTGAGTTATTGTATTGTAGGCTTCTATTTCTACTGATCCTAAGTTTAATAAGGCCTTTACTTTTCTTTAAAAAAACTTTCTTTTTCGTAAAGTTCCAATTAGGTCCAATTACCCTTGAACACGTATTTTGGCAGAAACTTTCTCAAAATACCTTTGAAACCAACTTGAGACTTCGAAACCTACTTGTAATTCCTAGAAACATCTATTAATAACATTGCACTACTAATTACCGATTTTCATATATGTATTGGAATGAATTAATTTAAAATTAGTTTCTTCAAAATTTAGTGTTCCAACGTTGAAGCCAAGTTTCGCGTTCAAGAGAAATCTGACTTGTCTACCCGTGAAAAGATCTAATGTCGCTTATGTTTTTACGTTCTCTGGAGTACTCGCACCTCGGTCTGGGTTCTTATAATGGGTGAGATAGGGACAGATCATACTGCCTATTATATATACAGTGATTGACATGTTCCGGGTGAAATTTTCACCGAAGTTGGAATTTTCTTGAAGATTTTTTCGTGGGGTGGAAATTTTAAGCGAAGATATTCTCTGCTATCAACTTTTCTATCACAGCTATTTTCACAGGGAGAGGGGAGATTTTACAATCAACAGATTTTTAATCAACAGGAAATTTTACATGCAGGGGAAAGGGCTGGGCTGTGTGCTATACAATCTGCTTATTGTTTGCGTATAGTATGCTATTGGTTAATAGTAAATGTGTACTGAATTCTTTGATAGGACATTTTCCATGCGGTATTTCCGGGAAGAGGAGGCGGGCAATTTTCACGGGACATTCTTTCAGGGAAAATTTTCATCATGCAATTTTCATTTCTTCATGAACAATTATCTCAGGCAGGAAATCTTCAGGGTATACATTGAAAAATACTCTGAAATTAAGAAGAATAAAAAAACTTTTTTCACATGAAAGTAGGCTAAGTAACCTTTTCGACGCAGAATTGTTCACAAAAAACTTCGGGCGGGGGGGGGGGGAGGGTTTACAGCAAATATTTCATTTTCTTATGGGATTTTACCCGGCAAGAGCTTTCCATGGTGAAATCTCTAAGGGGGAATTTCCCCAAAAGGGAGGAGCGGCATTTTTGTAAAACATCAGAAATCAAATAAACTAAGTTTTTTTTTCAAATAAAAATGAGGAGTAGCATTAAATATTGAAGAAAATTTAAATTAATTCATGTATTAGGGGAATAACCCCCTTCTTAATTCCCTTCTCACAGTGACAGTTTTATTAGAGTAGGATGGTTAAAGAAAGAGGTATTTGGGAGTGGTAGCACCTCAAGGGTGCCGATAAGTGGGGGAGGGGGAACTCCCAATGAAAAGAGTTCTAAGGCCTTGTCATGCAATGCCAACGTCAGGCAACTTTTGGTGTGTTTGACGTCTTAACTTAGCTTATGTTTTCGCATATGTCGGCACACTGGGAAAATTTGTCGGCACATTTTTACATCCCACCTCCAAACTAAATGTCTTAGTTTCACCTCTGCAACTCCCTAAACATACAGAATAATTTCTGGTCACTTAAAGTTTTCATTTTGCTTCTTACTTTCGGTTGAAAATTTTTTTTTTTTTATTTAACTATAAGGGAAGACGGTGGGTACACTGAAGATGTTAGAAGTAGAATAGCAAAGGCCCAAGATGTTTCTTCATAGTTAAAAAAAAGTTTGCAAGAATAGGAAGATTAGTTTACGAACAGTGACGTTGTTGGGGGGGGGGCAAGGGGGCAGTTACCCACAAATACATCGGAGAACAAATTACTAAGTAACTTTAAAACTTTTGCTCGTTTTAAGTTTCAACTTCGTACTTTACTTTGAGCAGATAATTTTTTTCAATTAATTCATCTTCATTTCTTATACCCAAAAAAAAAAACAAAAACAGGGGTCCATCACAATTGCTAATATGTTAGACATTAGCATTTATACAAATATACCGCCTTCGAATCCTTATCATTAAGTAAAAAGGTGTGTCTATTTATTTGCAAAATTGCGAAAATGTACTTTACCTCCTGTTTCACCATGTTTGTTCAGGTCAAATTGCTTCCCCAGATAGGTGAGGGTCTTTTACTTCCTAAGATCTATCAGTTCAATATAAGATTTACTTGTTTTAAAAATGGACATGAATGCACCCTCTATATCTGAAAAAACGAAAGAAATGGAATCACTGAAAAACAAGAAATCTCTGAAAACAAAATTGTTTTTTCATTGAAAAACATGAAAAGAAATCATCGAAAAAGAAAACTAGACTTAATATTTTTTATAATAGGCTAATATTCGTATTCTAGGTAGATAGGTCAAATCGGTTGTAGTTTAGTCATAAAAATTAGTTGGGGGAAGGACAAGCTCCAGGAATCATTTAATTGTTTTAGTTTTTACTTCAAATTTTTACATCAAAAGTCCAATATAGCTCCCCGTTCTCTTAATTGTAGCTGAAACGACTAGTGAGGGCTGATAACGTCCTAATCCTTGGGTTTTGAATTCATTTACTAACCCATAAATGTAGAACTGCCTCTATGTACAATGCCATACTGACTTCTCGCTATTTTCGCTTTTCTAAATATTTCTTTTAACTAGCTCCAAAAAAAGAATTGACATAAATGTGCGGAGGATTATTAATGTTGTTAGTCACACTTCACCTAACGCCAGTGCTACTTGTGTGACATTTATATCTGCATCAACAAGCTGTACGAAGTGTCTGTTGCAAGAAGGATAAAGTAAATTCTAACAATATATGTATAATTTTCTCACAAAATAGAAATTTATTCTCGTAAATAAGCGGTACCAGCCCATAATCTTTATCTATTGTATCAGTTTTAATATGTATCACTAGGAGACCAAGTTGCAGGGAATTTTAGAAAAAAAAATCAAGGTCCCAATCCCCCTTCCCAAAATGTAGAACCCCCCATGCCCTGATTTACACAAACAAAATTTTGTGCAATTTTTCTAGATTTCTTTTTTTTTAACAAAGTAATTTTGGGGAAGGGGAAGTAATTTTGGGAATTCACACATTTTTTTTTAAATACTTTAAATAAAAAATACTGTCACCTATTCAAATGTAAGGAAAATTTATCCATAGAGGAGAATTTTGGCAGGGGTGAGGGGGGAGGAATTATCCGGCGAGTTTTCTTGTGGGACAAGGTCCTTTTTTGTATTTTTTTTATTTAAAAAACCAAAAGCACACTCTTTGAATGCCACATGTCACTTTATGATTACTTATAAAGTCAAATTTATAAAAAAAACAATTAAATAAAAAAGTTAGTTCATAAATGAGCAAATAATTAGCTCTCTTTGGGCCAAGAATTGACATAATGATTTGTTTCCGTGAAATTTTCATATAGATCAAAGAAGGAGACAAATAAATGCTGTGCATTAACTTGCATATGCATTAAAGTACTTTTTCTTTTCAATATGGATTTCTTTAAGTCTATTTACCTAAATTTTGAGACTTTTACTTAATTAACTAAAATTTTCCTCATGCTATTGGCCGTTATACATACTCTAATCATAGGCAGCACAATAGCACTGCCTTAGTAAAGAACGATGTTGGCACAATGTATTATTTATTTTTTTTTCCATACCAGGGCACTTTGTATCGAAGAAGTTGTTGTAGAAACTTCAAAAAGGGTTCATTCGATTGGAAATTCAAAGGGCTAGTGCCCTTTTTAATAGTCGAAAGTGAATGGAGGGCAACTAGCCTCCCTCTCACGCCCAACTTTTCCCCAAACACATCCAATCAAAATTTTGGGATAGCCATTTTGTTCAACGTAGTTGAAAGTTATGAAAATTAGGTATTTGAGAAGGACAACGACCTTTCTCGCCTCGACTTTTTCCCTAAACACAACCAATAACAATTTTTAGACAGCCATTTTTTTCGACGTAATTAAAAGTGTTAGAAATTAGCTCTTTGAGGATGATAACCTCCTCACAGCCCTCAGGGCAATGAATGTAAGTTATGCCCTGAGGGCATATAAAGTTTTTATAGATAGCGATTTTGTAGAAACTTCAAAAAGGGCTCATTCGATTGGAAATTAGAAGGGCTTGTGCTCTTTTTGATAGTCGTAAATCATTGGAGGATAACTAGCACCCCTCTCACACCCATCATTTCCCAAAACACATCCAATCAAAATTTTGAGATTGTCTTTTTGTTCAAAATTATATTTTTGAGGATGGCACTCACCCCACAGCCTTAAGGGCAAGGGTTGTAAGTTATGCCCTGGGGGCATATAAGGTTTTTTTTTTATAGAAAGCATTGTCGTAGAAACTTCAAAACGGGCTCGATAGAGCTTTTAGAAGTGGCACTTTGCGTTTTTGAGGAAGAACCTGCCCTTCCTTCGTAAATTTCTTCTCCTCTGGAAGTAGAAGGCTTATTCTCCAAATCCTCGTTTTGAGTTCTCAACTCGGGAGACTTGAAAGACTCTTGAGAGCTCTTAGAGCAATCAAAAGTTTTTGCAGGGTTCCTCCATTGTTTAAATGTCATGTTTTCAGGGGGATGAGGTATTTTTTCACTAATGTTTCCCTCCACGAAGACCATTCCTTAGGCTTAACCTTGGATACGGTTTTGTCATGATACTGTCCTTGCTGGGCATCCTTGGGAGTTTGATTCCAAGGCAGTGTACTCTGCCTCGTTTTTATGCGAAAATTTATTAAATCCATGGCTTCTCGCAGATTGGTTTTAATCGAATCTTTGGGAGGAGTTTTCGTTACAATATATCCAAGAGTTTCTACAGCTCTGTTTAATTCCTCCTGTAGCGATAAGAGTCTCTCTATTCTTGTTGCTGGGGAAACCATATCATCTGGAAATATTTTGGGGCGACAAGGGGTCAAAATTTTATCATGAAAAAATTGGGTTTTTGGAGATATTGTATAATCTAATTCTCTTGCACTCTCCAATGATGAACTTTTTGGACTTTTTGGCGGTTTTATTCTCACTTGTACTAGGGACTTTCGTTTGGGAATAACTAGGTTTTTCATAGCTAAGAATTCTTCAAAGTTTTCCTTGTCACTATCATTTTCAAAATAATCTTGCTTGAAATTAAATGGTTTTAACTCGGCTAACCTTGACCTAGGGGGTTCGCCTTCAGCGTCTGACGAATTGGTAGACGAGGGTCGCGATACCCATCTTTCCGGGAATTTGGCTCTTTTTATTCGGCTAACATGTGCCTTATAAGTTCTTTCATTCTCGGGGTTCGCCATTTTAAAAGTAAAATCTTTATCGTACTTTTTGATTATTCTGTATGGTCCAGAGTATTTATTGGAAAGTTTTTTGCCTTCCGTCTTTGCGTCGTTCTTTAGGTAGACGCAATCTCCTATCTTAAAATCAATTTTCCACTTAATTTTAGGTAGGTTCCTTAGCTCTTGGCTTATTTTGCATTTCTCCAATTCTTGCCTAACTATTTTGTAAGTTTTCCTCATTCTATTTGTGAACTCTTGATTGTAATCCTCCTTGTTAATATAATATTGTCGGGACTCCACAGTATCATCATACGGTATTCTGAAGTCGCGACCAAATAACAAATAAAAGGGACTTTCTTTAGTGGTCTCCGAAAAAGTAGTATTTATTATGTTGGTGAAATAAGGTAGGAATTAATCCCAGTCATTCCTGTTGTCTTTTGTATAAATGCTTAAGACATTCGAAAATATTTTATGCCTATTTTCTATTTTAACATTAGCTTGTGGATGACAAGGAGATGTCACCAATTTCTCTATGTTAAGAAAACTCATTAAATCTTTTGTTACCTTAGAAACAAAATTACTTCCATTATCGCTTATTACCTTGTTAGGAATGCCAAATTTAAAAAATAATTTTGCTAACGCCTTACTCGTAGCGTACGTGCCTTGGTTTTTTTAAAGCTTTTGCAAAAGTGAATCCGGAAAAGTGATCTATAACTGAGAGAATACAAGTATGGCCCCTGTTGGAAACAGTTAAGCCTCCACTGGTTCCATATAAATCGAATGAGACAATATCGAAGGGGAACCTTGCTACTGGGACTCTTCCCATTGGGGGGTTAGGATAAGCTTGTTTTTTTTTCAAGTTGCATGCTTCGCATGTACTTACAAAGTCTATAGGTTTTGTTAGCACCGACGGGACATGAAAATATTGTTTTAATTTATGGAAGGTTTTAGTTATTCCTAAATGTCCACCTATATCTGAATGAAAGTATTCATAGGCGGGAATTATTAAGTTTTGGGGTAATAAAGGTATTATTGAGGTTTGTTTTCTATTTGCCTCAGCTGTCACAATTCTGCATAAGATTTCTTCGTCAAGATCGTAATGAAAATTATCTATTTCTTTTCTAAGAGTTATGAATTTATCTGGTAACACATCATCGTTCACGAAATAATTAATAAGTGCTAGACACATTTCATCCTTATTTTGATTTCTTTTTATATTTTCCAAGGATAAGGGACAATAGTTGTTCTTATTTTCTTTTACTCTATCTTTAACTTTGTTTTTCTTGTATTCGCGCTTACTCTTGGTATTGATAGCATTAATTTTGTCCCGATCGGCTTCCGACGTGATATTTTCTGGGAATCTACTCAAGAAGTCACAAGCTGCATTCTGTTTACCTTTTAAATATTCAAATTCGTAATTTAGGTCTTAGATTTTCATAATCCATCTAGCTAGAATTCCAGTGGGGGTTTTAAAAGTGCGCAAGTATTGCAGACTTTTGTGGTCTGAACGTAGCTTAAATTTTCTACCAATTAAATAATGTCTAAATTTATCCAAATGGTGGATTATAGATAATAACTCTAAGTTTGTGGCGGTTTAAATACTTTCGCCTTTTGATAGGGTTCTACTTGAATAGCATATAAATTTTTCTATTTTTTTCCGATTATGCGGTCCCTGTAGAGGATCAGGGCTTCCTATTGGAATTATTTGTGAAATAATAGCACCAATGCCTTTCGAACTGGCATCAGTTTTGACCACGAATTGCCCATTTTTGAAATCAGGCAACGCTAATATTGGTTCAGAAGTGAGTGCCTTTTTGAGACGGTCTAGGGAAGTCTGAGCTTCCTGAGACCAGGTAACATTTTGGGAGTTCCCTTTAGTTACGTTCGTTAGGAGTTTCGCAATTTGGGCGTAATTGCGCACGAATTTTCTAAAGTAACCAGTAAGGCCAAAAATTCCTCTTAATTCCTTCATAGTTCGAGGGGGTTTAAGATTTTCAACACATTTTATCTTGTCAGGGTCTGGGAATATCTGACCTTGAGTCACCACTACTCCTAAAAATTTAATTTTAGGTTGAAATAAATTTAATTTTTCAGGCCGGTATTTTAAATTGCCTTCTCTGAATTTCTCAAACACTTTAGCCAATGTAGCTAAATGTTGTACTGCATTCTCGCCTGCGCATAAAATATCGTCAACGAAGTGAATTATATCTTCATATGTTTGCAAGGTCTGTGGATCCAGTAAGAGGGCCATTCAACTCTTTGAAATTCCAGGAATGCTTTTACTGACTATTGAATAATTCCAGCTATATTGCAAAGAATATCTTATCAGTTGATAACAATCAGCGTGCTGCTATTAATAATAACATCTTTTTAAGATCGTTATCATTAACCTATAAATTGTGGCTTGCAAGTCATGTGAAAGGGAGGAACTAATAAGAGTATCAAATGATATAGGGATCTACAATTGATGACAGTAATTTTTCAGTCTATTAGAATCTTAATCAACTGGGTTGTATTAAAAAAGAACATGTTTAGCGTTTTCCAAACTATAATAGCAATTTCTCTATAGTGGGGTGTGGTGGATTCCCCATTTAAAAAGATCAGCATTAACTAAAATAGTTCCACCGTTTAGCTTATAATAATAAAACCCTTACACTTGAAGGGGGGATGCACAAAACGTTGGAAAACAATTTTGTTCGGGCTTTAACAACCTCTCTGAAATTCAAGGTCCTTATTTTTCTTGGGGGAGGGATATCCGCTGACTCATTTATAAAATTATCCACCGTTTCATTATATTTCATTTCTTTATGGCTATGAACGTGAGGAAATGGAATAGAACATCCAGTTGAAAAAAGATAACTGATCTCTTGGATTAAAAGTGTCAGATCATGGTCATCAGCATGATAGTTTGTTTGGCTTAGAAGATGATTTGATTAAAAAGAGTCTAACAGAAACAGAATGTTCCTTGAAGAGGACTTCAGATCATTTAAAGCATCTAATGCAAATCATACTTAGATAATTTTAACAGGAAGTACTGATGAATTACTCGGAGGAGGAGCAAAAACATTATAGTTTTGTCCCATGGTATAAGTAGCTGCCCTAGCGTTTGAATCTTTAACCGAACCATCAGTGCAAACATACGTATAGTTTTTAGTGTATAGAAACACCTAAACCCTTTTTAACAGCACATAAAAACACCTTTCCCATGCTATTTTTTATTTTATGTATATTCTTTTAAGCTTTGCTATTGCATATTTACACTCAAGATGTGTGGTAAGAGAGGGGGGAGGGGGGTCTGGAAATGCTTTCTGACCTTTTTCTAGTTTGTTTTGCCAATTCATAGTCTTCATCCCACCATATCCTAGTCAATTTCTTAAGATTCAACCTTTTCTATTTACCATCAGAGGCAACGCTATAGCGTTGCCTCTTATAAAGGCCATACGGCTCCAATTTATTTTTATTATGTTTTTTTTCCCAGAGGCACTTCATATTGAAGGAGTCGTTAAAGTTACTCTTTTTCACAACTTATATTTTTAAACAGTAAAAAACTTTAGCGTCAAGAGCGGACGTTGAGGGGGGGGGGCAGCCCATTTCATATACGGAATAATTTATGTTCGTTTTAAGTGTCAATGTCACTCCTTACTTCCAGTTAAAAAAACTTGTTTTTTTAATTTAATTTTTTAACGTTTTTGAATTAATGCAAGTTTTTATATTGGCTCACCTTACATGAATAATTAAAACGAAATTTGCATATTCATTTTACTTTTATATGGTTAAATGGCTTTCTCAAAAGTTGTCTAATTTTATTTACGAACGTTTTTATTAGTAATAAATATATTTTTTTTTTTAGAGAGAAAAAGGTTTTATTAAAAAAAATACACACATTAACAACAAAACCCGAAGTTTATTAAGCTTGTATGGGTACACATCACCTTTTACAAAACCCTACATACACAATTACTACCAGCCAGCCTTAGACCCCCCCCCCCCCCCACAAAAGGACAAAAAATAATAATAATAAGAAGAAAATAAATAAATAAAAATAAACGAAATAAATTAATTAAAACTTACGAATTAACTTACGTAACGAACTTCTATATTCATATACTTTTAATACGTATATTAGGGGGTTTGCCCCCTAGTCAATACCTTGCTCTTTACTCTAAAGTTCAAATTTTGTTCCAATTCTTTAAAAATGTCCCCTTAATCACAAAGGCCGTTAATTAGAATAAATAGCTCTTATGAAAGTACTAAAAAACCTTTGGCTTAAAGAGCGAGGTATTGACTAGGGGTCAGACCCAATCATATACGTAATAATTTCTGTTCGTTTTAAGTTTTGATGTTGCTCCTTACTTTCAGTTGAAAAACTTTTTTTAATTTAATTTTTGATCGGTTTTTAAATAATGCTGGGAAATCAGGTGCCCCCTTCATAGAAATGTCCCTTCCCCCATGAAAACTTCCTCCGTGGAAAAATCCTCCCACAGAGCCCCCGACCCTCCCCCCCCAAAACCAGAAAAAATACCCCCTGAAAACGTCTGTATACTTCTCGATAACCAATACTATATGTAAACATTGGTAAAGTTCATAGCTTTCAGTCCTTCCCCCGAGGATTTTAGGGGATTAAGTCATCCTAAAAAACATATGTATTATATTTTCGACCATGCTGAACAAAATGGCTATCTCTTAATTTTGATAGGGTGACTTTGGAAAAAATGAACGTGGGAGGGGGCCTAGTTACCCTGTATTTTTTGGTCCCTTAAAAAGCACACTGGAACTTTTGATTTCCACTTGAATGAGCCCTCTCACGATATTCTAGGACCACTGGATCGATACAATCATCCCTGGGAAAAAACAAAAAACAAATAACCACGTATTCGTGATTTCCAAAGTCTTATAGCAATTTCTGCATAGCGGGGTGTGGTGGATTCTCTATTTAAAAAGATTAGCATTAAGTAAAATAGTTCCAGCGTTTAGCTTAAAGGAATTAAAATCCTTACACTTGAAGGGGGATGCACAAAATGTTGGTAAATAATTTTTGTTCGGGCTCTAACAACCTCTCTGAAATTCATGGTCCTTAATTTTCTTGGGAGAGGGATATCCGCTTACTCATTTGTTAAATTATACGCCGTTTCATTGTATTTGATTTCTTTATGGATACGAACGTGAGGAAATACAACAGAACATCCAGTTGAAAAAAGATAACTGATCTTTTGGTATATAAGTTTCAGGTCATTTTCATCAGGATGATAGTTTATTTGGCTTAGAAGATGATTTGATGAAAAATCGTCTAACAGGAGCAGAATGTTCCTTGAAGTGGTCTTCAGATCAATCAAAGCATCTAATGCAAGTCGTACTTAAATAATTCAACAGGAAGTACTAATGAATTACTCGGAGGAGCAAAAATATTTTAGTTTTGTTCAAGGGTATAAGCAGCTGCCTTAGCTTTTGAATCTTTAACCGAACCATCAGTGTAAACATGCATGTGGTTTTAGTCTTTCCCATGCTATCTTTTTTATTTGCTGTATATTATTTTAAGCTTTGCTATTGCATATTTACACCCAAGATGTATGGTAAGAGAGGGGAGGGGGGAGTTCTGGAAATGCTTTCTGACTTTTTTCTAGTTTGTTTTGAAAATTCATAGTTTCCATCCCACCATATGCTATTAAATTTCTTAAGATTCAAACTTTTCCTTTTTACCATCAGAAGCAACGCTATAGCGTTGCCTATAATGTATTACGGTTATTACCTGACAAAGAAAAAAAAAAAAAAAAAAAAAAAAAAAAAAAAAAAAAAAAAAAAAAAACTGTCTTCCTACTTTAGTAACTGAAATAAATGAGCAGTTGAACAAGGTCTAGACCCTACTCATACATCCAGTTCCCCAGGACAAAACAGTATATCCAATCCGACAATCCGAAAATCAAGTCCAAAATAGAGCAAAATCAGCATCAATAAGTATACGCCAATGTTCCGAAACCAAGCTATAGCACCTTAAATCTACAATAACATTATATTTCCAAGGTGATCACCACATAGCGGAGCTCATCAGATGAAAACTCATTGCCTAAATGGGTTTCGGCGCTTAAATTTCATTACCCAGGCAATATGAGCGCGCCATGCCATAATCTGGCATACCCCTATGTAGTGACACCTATGGAATCAACATAAAAAAAATCCAAAATATCCAAAAAATAAAAATATATACCCCAGAAAAATTTTTTCAAGCATCCTTAACCAACCTTCAAATAACACTAAGAGCCAAACCTTCAACCGATTTAAATACAAATAAATAAATAAAACTAGTCCTCCCCCCGGAACAATTTCACTCTCACTCAAATTCTAAGAATTAAATTCCGAATATCACACCTTAATCTTTACCACATGTGTCACAACCAACCCTAAACTACTGGGAAGATAAACCAGATTCCTTCAACAAGTTACCGTAAAATATCATTCAAGATATCTTGATAACTTTTATTATACTTTTGTAAAAGCTGATTATACTTAAAACCAATGTTTTATTATTATTAATTATTTTTTTCCCAGAGGCACTTTATATGGAAGGGGGTGTCGCATAAATTTCAAAGGAGGCTCATTCGATTGGAAATCGAGAGTTCTAGTGCCCTTTTTAAGAGTCAAAAGTGATCAGAAGGCAACTAGCCCCCCCCCCCCCCCAAGGCCTTCTTTTCCCAAATACATCCGAGAAAAGTTTTGAGATAGCCATTTTGTTAAAAATATTTCAAAAATCATATAGCAAAAATTTCGGTGTCGACACAAGCCCCCAGGGCCCGGAGACAGGCGTTATAAGTTATGCCGTAGGGACATATATGGTTCTTATGGAAAGAATGCTCTTAAAACTGAAAGTTCTATTTCAGTTTTTTATTAGTCAAAAGAGATCAGAGGGTGGCCCGGGCCCCCCCCCCCCCCCACCTTGCTGTTTTTTTCCCAAATGCATCAAATAAAAATTTCGAGACAGCCATTTTGTTAAAAATAGTTCAAAGATCACATAACAATAACTCCAGTGCCGACAAAACCCCCCAGGGCCCGGGGCAGGCCTTATAAGTTATGCCCTGGGGCATACATGGTTCTTATGGATGGGTTGCTCGTACAAACTTCAAAGAGGGCTAATTTGATTGGAAATTGAAAGTTCTAGTTCACTTTTCAAAAGTCAAAAAAGGTCGGAGGGCAATCAGCCCCCCCAAACCTTTTTTCTCAAACCCATCTGATAAGAATTTTGAGATAGCCATTTTTTTAAAATAGTTAAAAGATCATATAACGAAAACTCCGGTGCCGACACAACCCCCCAGGGCCCGAGGACAGGCGTTGTAAGTTATGCCCTGGGGGAATATATGGTTCTTACGGAAGGAATGCTTGTAAAAACTTCAGATGGGGCTCATTAGATTGGAACTTGAAAGTTCTTAATCATTTTTTAGAGTTAAAAGAGATTGGAGGGCAACTAGACTCCCCCCTTCACGCTTCTTTTCCCCCAAATGCATCCGATAAAAACTTTTAGATAGCCATTTTGTTAAAAATAGTTTAAAAGTAAGGTAACAAAAACTCAGGTTTAGACAAAACCCCCCCCAGGGCCCGGGGGCAAGCGTTGCAAGTTGTGCCCTGGGGGCATATATGGTTCTTATGAAAGGGATGCTTT